>PVJH01002713.1:0-160595 GCA_004026705.1 Nesogale talazaci | reverse complement strand
CCTTCCCATTGAACCCTTAGTAATTTACAAATTATTTTCATCCTGTACACTGTACAATGTGTCCCAACACTCACTTCCCTGTTGTCCGTGTCCCTGAAGTTCCTTCTCCCTTTCTATTCCTCCATCCCTCCACCCTCCGGGTATTACCACTCCTATTACTAGTCTTGATGGATCATCTATCTGAAGTTTCCCATGTTTCCAACTTCACCGTACATCTCCTGGTCTAGCTGGATTTATGCGGTAGAATTGGAGTCATGATAGTGGGTGGGAGGCAGCATGGGAACTAGAGGAAGGTTGCATATTTCATAGCTCCTACCCTGTATCTTAACTGGCTCATCTCCTCCTTGTAACCCCTCTGCAAAAGGATGTCACCTCACCTATTGATGGGCTTTGGGTCCGCAATCTGTACTCCCCCTCATTAATAATAATATTTATTATTACTATTCTAGATTTTCTGGCAGAACCAGCCAAAGCACTTCCTCCCTTAGTTTCAATAATGATAATCAGGTACCAGTGTGTCATGAACCAAATGACAGTACTTAACTGAGACAAGATATATGAGGTTCTGTGATATGTAGTAGGTGTAGAAAGATTATCATGAGTTACGTTCTGGATATTTGTTGTTGGTAATTAGTGGTGAGGCACTCAGAACTGACTGTTACACTTGGTATGCATAATTTTATAAAAGTCTTCATTCTGATGAACAGAAGTCTTACCCAAGTCCATTCAGTCCCCTGCTGAATCATTTGTTAACCTCAGACACAAAGAGCATCTTTAAGAAAAAAGGTAGTTGAGTACTTTGAAACAGGAAATATTGAATAATATCATATGGGTATTGTGGTATAAATTTTATTTCTAATCATCACTTAAAGGAGTATTGATGGAGGATCCAGGATAGTGAAGGAGGTAAATACATTATTGAATTCCACTACCACAAAGATTCGAGAAGCCAAAGGAATATAAATGAATATCGTATGACATTCTGAACACCCAGACCTTGGGAAAGAATGAAAAGAATAGACACAATATGAATGGGGGTATAAGATGGAATAAAAACAAGAAATGTAGAGGCATATCATTAAATGGTGTCAACTCATATCAGTTGCAATACAGAGCAACCTAATGAAGAACCGATCTGTCAAGACCTGAACCATCCTCAGGATTTGCTGACGTTGGAGCCCAATGCTGCCATAATTGTGTCAAACCGTCTCATTGAGGATCTTTCTCTCTTTCACTGTCTCTTTCTCAAACATGCTGTCCTTTTTCAGCGACCTGCATGTACTGATAATATTTCTAAAGGGGTTGTCATGAACTTTTGTCCTCCTAATTTCTAAGGAGCATTCTGGCTGTACTATAGTCAAGAAAGATTTATTAGTTGTTGTTGTTTTTGCTATCCATTACAATTTTAATATTCTTTACAGACACAATACTCCAAATTCTTCATTCATGTTTTTTCAATTTCCACAAGCATACCATGGGATAACTACTCCCCCAAAATGTATTTTTTCATAGCAATATATTAATTAAAAAAAACCCAAACCTTATCACTTTCAAAGTACTCTTCATTACACTTAATATATTTGTCAAATCTGTGATTTTAATCCTGGAAATATTTTTCAAACTCACCTGTTTGGATAACTGACAGCCCTGCCTTCATTTTATTCTTGACCTCTCCTGTGCCATCAAGTCACTGTCCTTTCATATGCCTTCATTTGCAGAAAAAAAACAAAAAGAAGAAGTCATATGGAACAAGGTCAGGTGAATAAGCTGGCTGGACTAAGCGAGGTATGCTGTTTTTTGCTAAAAACTGGCACACTTTGATGGTTGCCTGAGCAGGTGCATTGTCATTGTGGCAAAACTAGTCCTCCATCTGCCACAAATCAAGTTTTTTTGACACACATTGTTATGCAATCTTTTTAGGACCTCTAAATAGAAATATTGATTAACAGTCTGACCTGATGGAATGAATGCTAAATGCACTATCCCTCTCACATTAAAAAGCAAAACAGAGCAAACAAACAAAAAACAAATGTGCGTGAGTCACCTTGATCTTTTATTTCACTTGACAGCCTTTTTGGGTGTAAGGTGACAATGACATCTTCCACTGGCCTGATTGATATTTGCGTTTCTGGTCATAGGAATAGCAGCATGTCTTGCCGCCAGTAATTATCTTGGGGGGGAAAAGTTTGTTTCACTTCAGAGCTGTTCTTTACGAGCACAGCACATTTCCAGTCAACGTTCTTTTACCTGCTCAGTCAGAACCCAATGTACAAATTTCACACCAACCCTTCTCATTCCCAAATCTTCTATTACAATTTGCTGAACTGAGCTCCAGATAGTCCAGATAACTTTCCTATCTCCAATGACCTGTTGTCAGTCAGCAATGCATGGTTATTGTCAAGTACACCTATTTTATCAACATTTTCTGTGTTCAGGCAGTTGACAGATGTCCAGAATCAAGTTTACTATCTATTGACATTTCGCATTTTTTGAAACTAGAAAACCACTGTGCACTTGAGTTTTTCCTATAGTGCTGTCCTTGTGAGCTGTGTTCAACATCACAACAGTTTCTGTGATGTGTTTTTCAAGCAGGAAAGAAAATTTCAGTCACTCACTCTTCTCTTACTCAGCCATCAGAAAAATAAGATTCATTTGAAGCTGTTCTTAAGAAAGAGTTCACTATGACCAGAAAGAAACTTCCCAGGGGACAACACTGGGTACGCTAACTCAGAGCAAGTTGCTTGATTCTTTCATAATGGGAAAAAAGACCTACTACAAAAGCTCTCCTCTATGTAGAGCAATCCTGGTTTTTTTTGGTGGGTACTCCCCCCGCCCCCCAGATGTGGGTATTAAATATAACATGACTTCAGTCAGATACAACTTACTCTTAAAAAGTATACCTTTTACCCTTAACACTTCAACGTATTTTTTCTTCTCCACCACATTTCCCCAGCATATTTAGTTAATGCAATACTTAGTTTGAGTTTTTGACAGCTACTTTCACAAACATTGTCAATACAAGTTTAAAAAAGAGCTTTTACAAAATCAATATGTTTTTGTTGATTATGTTACTGCTTTTTAGCCTTGTTTTGAATATTTTTGTTTTCCTTATACTGGGAATTAATCCCTTCTGGAGGCAGTATTCTTTTTTTTTTTTTGACAGTATTCTTTGATGATCATCAGTAAATCCTCCAAGACCTATTCACTTTCAACAAGCAAAGCGATTCCATTTGCATGTTGCTATTAAGCCTTCTTCCATCCTGATTTGGGTTTTTCTTCATTCAGTCCAATATCCAATATTTTTTTCTCAGTATACAGATTCCATCCATATCTTGAAAGGATACAAACTTGATACACATATTTCTTTATTTTAAAATATTCAGTTTATGCTTGTTGCCTTTGAATGACTATTTGTTGGCTTATGTATAGGTTTCAACACAATTGTGTATTCTAAAATTTCCATTTTTTGCAATTATTGATGATTTGCTGTGTTCTACACAGCTTAATGCATTTGCATACTCAATAATATAAAAGTAAATACATTTCTGTTATTCTCTACTCTCAAACAAGATAAACCTGAGACCAGCCATTATTCTTGCTCCTTCTATGTCCCTTTCTAAATCCAGATCCCTGTCAAAGTCATGTTGCAATTTGTCCTAGCCATTTCAGCTTGAGAAATAAAATACGTTCTTCTTAAAATATAGATAAAAAAGAACTTCAAATATTTGCACACTTTATCACATATGCATATTTTCTGTTTAGAGTTGATTTTTTTAAAATTAGGTTAGTCTTTTTTACTTAAATATCTATTTTATTTCTCTTACCATTTTTATGTTCAAGAACAAATTTCAGAATTTTTCTGACATTATATTTTTTCTTTATTTGTGTCTTTTAATTACCTTTTGCTGCCTTCATGAATGATGCTAGTGATGTCATACCACAAATCATCTGGTCTAAGGTCATTAATTTTTAGTATGTCAAACATGTTCTTGTGATTATCTCTACATTCAGGTGGGTCATACTTAAGGTCATATTTTAGTTTCCATCAATTTATATTAATTTTCTTTTGCTTCAACTGAATTTGATGGTCTTTTCAAGGGCACCTTCTGGTTTTGATTTGACTGATGATATTGACTTTTAAACATATATAGTTGACTTGGTTCTTATGTATGAAATATTGTGAGATCCACATGCCTCATTATACTGATGTTGAAAGCCAGTCTTTATTAAAAAGAAGTCATTAGTCTTTAAAAATTCTATCATGTGGTCTCCAGTATCTTTTATATCATCAATGCCATATTTCCCAATTACTGACAATTGCTCTTTACTTCTAAATTTCATATTTGATCCACCAATAATTATTAATGCATTTTGACACTAAGTTTTAGAAACTGAAAATTTAATTAGTTAGAATTCTTCACTTTCTTCTTCAGCTTTGGTGGTTGGCTCACAATTTTGAATAATACTTATATTGACAAACATTCACTGTGTGCACATAGATACTATCTTATCACAAAGTGCATCTTCAAGTAATATTTTTGGAGATGGATGCAACACCATTAGCTTGTCATTTATGGCATAATAAACCTTAAGACTGCCACTTAAAAGCAGTCATTATACAGCCATATTTGTTCTCATTCTAAAGAAATATGGTCCAATAGAATGCTCAAATTATAGAACAATATCATTGATAACACATGCTAATAAAAGTCTGCCGAAGAAAATTCAACAATGATTGTAGCAGTTCATTGATAGGTATCTGCCAGAAATTCAGGTGAGATACAAAGAAGGATGTGCAAGGAGGTGTATCATTGCTGATGTCAGATGAATCTTCACTGAACTCAAAACTAGCAAAAAGATGTGTGGATCAAAACAATCTCTGGATAGCTTTAAGAATAATGGAAGTTCTAGAAACCTTCATTGTGCTCATGCAAATAAAGAAAAATATAGTTTTTTTTTGTTTTGGGCATCACTGCCCCCTGGTGGTCGGAGTAGGAGGCCCAGCCTTGCTGCTGGATTTCAACCTCCAACCCAGTGGGCCGCAGTCCCATGCACAATCACTACGCCACCAGGGCTTAGCCTGAAAAATATAGTTTAACACCAATAAATTTATGTATCAATTCGTATGCTGAACAAATCATTTAGAGAAGCTATTCTAAATGAAGGATGCAACATCAGGACTGGAGGAAGACTTTTAAACAACCTGCACTCTGCAGATGACACAACCTTGTTTGCTGAAGTGAGGAGAGCTTGAAGCACTGGGTGATGAAGATCAAGTTTTGCAGCCTTTATTGTGGATTATGACTCACTATAAAGAATATAAAGACCCTCACAGCTAGAATTATTGGTAACATCATGATGAATGGAAAAAAGATTGAAGTTGTCAAGAATTTCATCTTGTCTGAATCCACAATACTCATGAATGCAGCACTCAAAAACCAAAACAATTAATAACAAAAAATGAATGAATTACATTGCATAAGTGTTTTTCACAAGACTTCTCTAGAGTATTAAAAAACAAGGTGTGACTTTAAGGACAAAATTGCATCTGATACCAGCCATGAGGGTATTTTTAATAGTTTCGTATGCATCATAAAATGAACATTGAATAAGGAAGCCAAAAGAAAAACTGGTGTTTTGAATATGATGCTGGCAAAGAATGTCAAAAGACCCACAAACTGCCAAAAGAACAAACACATCTCACTTGGGAGAAGTGCAACCAGAATGCTGTTTATAATAAAGGATGACAAATCTTTGCCTTATGCACTTTGAATGTGTTATGAAGAGACAAGTTATCAAGTCTCTAGAAAAGGAACTCCTTGCTAGAGGGGCAGCATAAAGCATAAAACCCAGGAAAAGATGGGTTGACAAAAAAAGATGTAAGACTGGACTAGAACTTAACAATTGTCAAAATGGTGCAGGCTCAAGTAATGTTTCTTTCTGTTGTACATGAGGTAGCTGGGAATCAGAACTGATTCAAAATACCTAATAATAGTAACCTTGTTTTTTATGACCATTTTTCCATTATCTTATATAAAATATTTGCTACTTTTCAGGAAACGATTTTCCTTTTTCCTGTGCTAAGTACTAGTAACCATTTGTTTCTATATATTGATTTTAATCAATTCATAAAAGTGTGACCAGAGAGTAGCTATCTTTTAGTGATTGACTTTTTCTCAGCATAAGATCCTTTATGTCCATCCCTGTTGCAATATGTGGCAAGATTTTATTTTTCTTTGATGCTCAGTAATCCATTCCTGGTATGCTCCCCATTTGGTTTATCCAACCAACTGTTTTAGGGCACTAAGATAGTTTCTGCCCTCTTTATATTGTGAGTAATGCTGTAATGGACACATCCAAATGTTCCTTTTATCTTCCTCTGCCAATAAGATATATATGCCATTTCATATGTAATTATGAGCAGAATTGTTTTGTCCAACTATCATTTATTTTTTACTATTTTGGGAAAGCAATATGCTGTTTTCTCAATTACTGTATCAATTTACATTCTTATGATCAATGTGAAAGCATTCCAATTTCACACATCTTTAAGACTATTTTAGCAGGGGTGAGGTGATATCCTTTTGTCTTTATTTAATAGTTAAAAGCACTGAGTATCTTTTGATGCTCATCAGGTTGCTTCTTCAATTTGAATATACTTTTTGGAAAAGTCTCTCTTCATGTCTTTTTTAAAATACTTTGGCTTTTGTGCTTTTGTTCTTTCCCCTTTTGTTATTAAATTTAAATTTCAAACTATTTTGAATATATAGTTCCCAAAGACTTTTTGGCAGTGTGTAAGACTTTTTCTTTTCTCTTTTGCTCATCTTTTGATGATTAAAAATGTTTAATTTTAATAAGCTCAGTTATCTGTTATGCTCTTAATGCTCACTCATTAATTTCTAAATGTGTTTTATATTCTATCATAGTACACCCCTTTAATATGATTGATCTATTGAATTTTATGCTATGTGAATTTTATGCCAATAAATTTGTTAAAATGAAGAAGGAGGAGGAGCAGGAGAAGGAAGAATGGAGGCCGGTCTAACCTCTGCTTTGAGACCTAGCAAAGGTTCAGAGTTAGATTCTTCTTTTATATCTGAGGAAGTGAGAAATGATCTCCATAATATTTTCTCACACATATACCTTTCTCCCTATCCACAGGGTATTGCTACACTCACTACTGTTCCTAAGAGGTTTATCTGTCCTGGAATCCATGTGTTTTGAGCTTATATCTGTAGCAGCGTACATGCTCTTGTCCAGCTCAATTTGTAAGGTAGGACTGGGTCATTATGTAAGGAGCGAGGAAGCTTTCAGGAACTAGAGGAGCGTTGTGTGCATCATCTGTGCTATACCTCACCCTGGCTGAAACATTTCTTTCTTGTGACCTTTCTATGAGGGGATATTCAATTGTCAATAGATGGATTTTGGGTCTCCAATCAGACCCACCTCATTCGCATTGACATCATTGCTAGTTGTGAATCTCTAATACCTAATCTTGTCGACATATCATGATCACATGCTGGTGTGCTTCTTCCATATGGGCATTGTTGCTTCCCTGCTACATGGCTGCTTTTTTAAATTAAAGCATTTAAGAGCCCAGGCACTATATATTTTCATAGCAAGGCAGCATCAGTTTTCTACCACACATTTACTTATGCTCCCATTTTATCTTCAGGCATCCTCTCAGGAGGATGACTACTGACGAGTGCCAGGTTATTAAAACAAAGTGCTTAAGAAAGACTTGAGCAGTGGCGCAAAGTTTGTCTGCTATATAATACCTAACATATAAATATATGTACATTGACCTATATCTCTATTATTATCAATGAATATATATATATACATGCATATACCTATACCTCTATAAATAGCTTTTGCCTCTCAATTCTTTCCTCTATTTTCTTTCACCAGCCAACTGTCCCACTATCATGCTCACCTTCTATTTGACTCTCAGTAATCCCTCTCAGATACATTGCACTTGATCAAACCCCACCAGGCATTCTAAGCCCTCTTTCCATAAATTTTTGATCTTCCATTGTCTGTGTCCCTGAGTTCATTGACTCCGCACAACCCCTTTCCATGTCCCCCACCCCACCCCATTGTTCCTGTTGATTTTTCCTCATCACTGTTTATCTATGCCTGTCTTTTATAGATACACACAGAGAGAAAGAGAGAGAGAAAAGAAACAAAAAAAAAAGTCTACAAATAGTTCCAGGGAAGTCTGCTGGTTCCTATCAATGTTTTCTAATCAGGTCTGAGGAGGAGTCAAATCCTGTCCCCTGAATCAGAAGTCTATTATCAGGATTTCTTGGTGAACTTCATAACTTTGCTCCCCTTGCTTTTCTGTTGCTTTCTCTTTGTTTTTCATCCTGGTGTCGGAGGGGAAGGGTATAATTTCCACAGTGTATCTCCAATGCTGTGTCCTGGACATTGCAGGTCAGTCAGTGAGGGGAGGACTTGTCTTGTGGAGGGGCCACCTCTGTAGAAAAAGAAGCCCTCCTACTTTGTCCTTCTTGAGGGGTTCTCTGGTAATTCTGAGATTTTTCCCTCTCCATATGTAGTTGATAGTCAGTTTTACCAATTCCTTTAAAAAAAGATATTGGTATTTGTATCAGGAAAGCAATAAATTTATATAGTGCCTTGCTTAGGATTAACATTTTTACTATATTGAGTCTTCCAACCCATGGGTTTGGAATATTTTTCAACTAGTGGAGGTAACTTTTGGTTTCTTGCAATAGTGTTCTGTAGTTTTTCTCATACGAATTTCTCTCTCTCTCTTGCTTAGATATATACCCAGATATTTCAATTCCATGGTTTTGTGTGATGAATATAGCAATCCAAAAGACTTCTGTTTGTTGATCTTGTATCCTACCACTCTGCCATATACCTCTATCACTTCCAGCACTCCTCTTGTGAAGTTTTTGGAGTTTTCAATATATAAAATTGTGTTAGTTTGAGTAGACTATACAAACAAATTCATAGACATGCATATGCATATAAGGAAGAGGGTTATATACAAGAGGAATGGAACATTGAGAAAGCATCCCAATCCAGTCTAAGCCCACAAATTCGATTTTAGCCCATATGTCTGGCACCAGTCTATAAAGCCTTCTTCAGATTCGTAAGGCACATGAAATGACACCAGGACAATCACAGAACAATGGGTGCAGAGTCCTGTGTTTCCAGTGGTTGTAAAAACATCTCAGCACTGGCAGGAGTCTCACCGTAGCTCCTCCAGTTTCCAGAACTCAAGGTATATCAGCATGCCGTCATGTTTCTTGTCAGCTGCAACATCTCCCAGGGAGTCAGCCTTGTGTCTTGTCAGTAAAGCATCTCCAAGGAACTGAGTCATGAGTCTCTCAACTCCAATATGGCCAGATTTCCCAGAATTCTCAGGAGAAAGCCATGCCCACACAGAGGTCTCATTGGCTACCTACAGATTGACAGACTAGACTCTATCCCTACATCCCAATCCTGAAATTATGATCAGAGTGCATTATTTTCAGAAAATTATATCACTTTGAATAATGATAATTTCACCATTTCTTTCCCCAAATGCAAAATTTATTTTCCCCCAGATGAATACTTTTGATGTCTCCCTTTTGCCTTATTTTGTTAGCTAGGAATTCCAGTATGATATGAAATAAAAGAGTGGACAAGAGCATCCTTGTCTGTTCCTCCTTTTTATTCTCCAATTATTTGTCCTTGTTTCCTTAACCATCCTTTTGTTGATTTCCAGCCCTTTTGTGTTTTTGTCCAAGCAGAAGTATGAGTGATTTCTATGTGCTTAAATTTACTCAGGCTCCACTTGTGTACCAGCATTGGGTCTTTCTTTGGGTCTGTGCTATGTGTGCTTAAAAAGAATGTGAATTGTCTTTCTTTTGGGTGAAGAATTCTAAAAGTATATATTACCATGTTCCTCAACCTTCCCAATGCTTCAACAGTTTAATATGGTTCCTTATGCTGTGGTAACCCCCCATCACAAAATTATTTTTGTTGCTACTTCATACCTGTAATTTTGCATTGAATTAGAATGCAAATATCTGATATTCAGGGTCTATTTCACTGTTACAAATCAAACATAATTAAAGCATAGTGATTAATCACAAAATAATATGTAACTATTGTGATATACTTATTTATAATTACAAATAAATGAGATTTTATCCTGGAGCATAGTGTAGCATGGGTAACAGTCTTAATATAATAACAGAAAACCACATTGATACATTCTGAGACAGTATATGTAAAAAAACAGAGTTAGTGTGAAGGTTGATCTAGCTTCTTTCTCAGTAGATCATAAATTTTTCAGCCAGTCTTTGCAAGAGTACAATGGAGATCATCTTTCACAAGTTGACTTCTTTATTTAAACTCTATAGCCAACATATTGGAAAACCCTGGCTCACAAAGAAATGTTGCTGGAAATGGAAGAAGGTGCAACACAGTCTCAGAACGGGCTATGACTGCAAACGCCTGATCCAGAACTTTGGACTGACATTGTAGATAAAATCAGTTCTCACTGCTTTTCTGTTGATAAGTTTAATGAACTCCTCTTGTACTGCCTCAGGGACATCTTCAACTTTGCCAAGTGCGAATGTGATGTCAGATAGATTTGGAAAATATAATGCAATTTTGTCTGCGAGCATGTGCAAGTGTTATTTCACAGAAATTGTAATCCTAATTCTTTTGTTGGGTTTAATATTATGTTCCTCAAAGAAAGCGGATAAGGTAGACAAAATTTATTTTCATGCAATTTCTTTGTCAAAGTTGAAATTGTTTGCAGTGATCGGATCTTTTCAGACAAATAGAGGTATGTTGCATTTGGTCCCTGCAGTGATAAATATAACTCATTCAAGATGGCAAAGATGTCAAGTTTTTTTCTACAGTTCGTTTTTTGGGGGACATCACTGGTGGTCGTGGGAGCTACCCAACCTTGATCTTGGAGAGCTGCTGCTGGATTTGAACTGCCAAGCCAAGGGGCCGCAGTCCCGCACTCAACCACTGTGCCACCAGTGCTCAGCAGTTGATTTTTATCACTGATGAGTGATAAAACTGCTTTAAAGTGAAAAAAGTGCTTTAAACTGCTATCTTGCTTTCCTTCCCTCTCCACCCCTCCTTGCTATTATTGGAGGCTCTTCCATCTCTGATTACCATCCATATATTCGTACAGCGTTGTGTTAGTCTGGGTAGACTAGAGGAACAAATTCAAGGACACGCATATCGATCTAAAGAAAGGGTTTATATACAAAAGGAATGAGACATGGAGAAAGCATCCCAGCCCAGTCCAGTTCAAAGTCATAAGTCCGATATTAACCCATATGCCCGAAATCAGTCTATAAAGTCTTCTTCCGACTCACGAGGTCACAGGTCAGTGGACGCAGAATCCTGGTGCTGACAGGGTACCTCGCCTCCAGGGCCCAGGGTCCATCAACAGCAGAAGCAACTCATCACTGGCAGAGTTCTCCATGTGGCCACCCCAGATTCAGAGGTCTGGCTCCATCAGGGCAAAGGTGTGTGGTCTCTCCGCCGGCTCCTCCAGCTTCTCAAATGCTGCCAGTTTGTCTTGTCCGTGATCAGTCATCTCTCTAACTCCCAACAACTGGGGAAGATAGCTTCTCATCTTCACGAGAGAAATATCATGAGATTTCCCAAAAGTCTCAGGAGAAACCCATGCCCATATAGAGGTTTCATTGGCTACTCAATGGCTATCTCCAGATTAACAGACTATACTCCACCCCTACATTTCAATCTTAAAATTAACATAAGCACATGACTGCCACAAGCATGTAAAGCACATCTGCACATATGCTGCCATCTTTATTATCAAAGCACTCTTCCTGCTGAAGCCCCCAACATCAGCTCCCTATTTCTTTCCCCTTCCCCACCCGCATTCTTTCACAAACCCTTGATCAGTTATAGATCAGTACTTTAATATCATACATTGTCTCCCATTGCCCCCACCCACTATTTGTCCCCCTGGGAGGGGGTTATAAGCTGAGCCTTGTGATCAGTGCTCCCCCCCCCCCACTCCCCTAATCCTCCTGGTATCTCTACTATCTTTTTGGTCCTGAGGGGTTTATTTATTTTGGATTCCCTGTGTTTCTGGCTCTTATCTGTAGCAGTGTGCATGCTCTGGTCTAATCTGATTTGAAACGTAGAATTGAGGTCATGATAGTGGGAGAAAGAAGCACCAAAGAAATAGAGATGGATGAAGATTGCGTCTAGTTAGATTTAACAACCTGGAGTCCCTGCTGCCAGACCGGAAAATGAGGAGATATGGCAGTATTGCTTTCTGATTAAAAAACTATTTTGAGTTCACTACAAAGCTCAAAAACATGTTTTAAATATTTTCCTCTCGACAACCATCTCACTTCATTGTGAAATTGCAGAGCATTATTCAGTGCTTAAAACTCGTTGCAGCGTTGCAAGTATAGTAGACTGTTTAAAGTTATTGCCTTTACAAAATTGACAGAACTTATGATGATTCTCACTACTTATTAAATCTCTTGTGTCATTGTCTTCATTTTTAATATTTGCTAATGAATCATACAATGAGTTTCAATGACTTTTGGTGAATCATTCAATACCAAATGTTGAAATCCAGATCGACATAGCGTAGCTCGAGCACCATTTGTGAAAACACCACAAACCTTTTCCCAAGAGATCTTTTGCTCTTTCAGAAATGAACCAACTGTGTCAAATTTATCACTCACAGTAGTTGCTGTTTCAAGAGGTTTGTAAATAAAAACAACTCCTCTTTAAAGTCGTCATCATTATTATAACTCATGCAATCCAGTAACTATGATCAGTCTCAATGTCTGTAGATTCATTGAACTTGATGCTAAATATTGGAAGTAGAGCATATTTAATTTCCTGGATTGCCTGGCCACGAATACCAACAGATCTATTCTGCTAATAGTGTTGTTAGATAAGGAAATTGCATTCAATTTCATAACAAATTCGCCTCTGATCATAATTCACACAATGTCTTTAGCCACCGGGAAAAGGATATCCTCAGCAATGATGGGAGGTTTCATAATTCTGGTGGTTCTGTGTGCCACCAAATATGATGCTTCAACAGCGGCTAAACTTTGTTTATGATTCTTGCCACCAATGTGAAGTCCGACTTTTTTGATTCCATCAGCTTTGCTTTTAAAATAGTTGGTAACTTTTCCAGCAAAGTTCAGATGCTTGCTGTCAAAATGGCATTTTGTTTGTCCAGCCTCAGAGATGTGGCTGCTAAAACTTCACAAAAATTAATACATTGTTGTTTTTGAATTCCTGCTGTAATTATTGAGGTGAAATCACACTGTAAAAAATCCTCAGAAAAATCCTCACTATATTTCCTTTTCTTTACATTCTGTTTTACACGATCCATTGTCATGGAATGGTTTGCTAATAAACATAATATATAACAATAGCTTTATATGTACAAACGATGATATAAAGCATAGTTCAGTCAGTACAGTTTTTTTAAGTTTCTTATGATTTACCACTTTCTGTGTTGCTGGTATTTTTTATACCTGTTACTATCACAAGGGGTGGTATTCACATCAACCACAGCTGAATATAAAAAGACCGATCAAATCTGGATTAAGTTCCATGGTACAATTTTAATTTGCAGTTGTTGATGATTTTGCAGTACATGATCTTATATTTACCCAGTACTTACAATTCATGAAGTGTCATTTTGCCAGCAACACTTCTGCTTACTATACGGTAGCTATTCTCTCCCAGTAGCTGCTCTTTACACATGTGTGACTGGTCCGCATAAGTACATTATGGCGCCAACTCAGTCACATACACGTGTGATTTTATCAGTTGTATGTGATGGGTTTGGCGCAACGATATCATTACATTGGGTCCTCATATATGGGTGTATCTGCATTTGGGTAGAATTTCCTGGAGGCAGATAGATGAGTAGTGTTTCAATTCCTATGACCATGAGAAATACGTGTTTTCTACTGGTCTTAGGCAAGTCCTTAAAAATGGTATTTTAACCCACAAAGGTGGTGTGACCCACATGTTGAGCACCACTGCTCTATTAGATCAAATCACCTGATTGTAGAGCTTAGTTCTATACCTTCCTTGTTAACCTTCTTTCCCCATGATCTTTCTTGGAAAGCAGTGTATTAAATCCCCCAGGTTTGATTGTTCAGCCAGTAATCTCTCTTTTCACCTTTTGTAAAATTAGTAGAATTAACAAGTTTCACAGGTCTCTCATTGGATGTATATATATTTATTTTGCCCACTGGTACATGGTCTACTGATCTCTTGATGATTATATAATGCCCATTGTTATCTCTTGTTATGACAAGCAACTTGAATCAGTTTAGTCAATTAACAGGATCACAACCTATGGCAGTCATGTGCTTATGTTAATTTTATAATTGAAATGTTGGGGTGGAGTCTGGCCTGTTAATCAGGAAAAAGCCATTGAGTAGCTGATGAGATCTCTGTGTGGGCAAGTTTTTCACCTGAGACTCCTGGAAATCTTGTAGTATTTTCCTTGTGAAGATGAGAAGCTATCTTCCCCAGTTGTGGGAAGTTAGTTTCAGAGACGCTTAATCACGGAAAAGACAAGATGCAGCCTTCAAGAAGTTGGAGGAGCCAGCAAAGACACCACTCAGCTTTGCCCTGATGAAGACAGACCTCTGAAGCTGGAGTGGCATGCTGTTGATGGACCTGAGTCCTGGAAGCGAGGAGCCATGGGGAGACCCCTGCCAGTGTCAGAATTCTGTACCCACTGACCTGTGACTTCCTGAGTCGGAAGCAGACTTTATAGACTGACTTCGGGCATATGGGTTATTATTGGACTTAGGATTTTGCACTGGACTGGATTGGGATGCCTTCTTAGGGTCACATTTCTTTTGTCTATAAACCCATTCCTTATACCTATATGCGTGTCTCTGAAATTTGTTCCTCTAGTCTACCAGGACTAACACACAACCCTTGCTTTCTTTGAATTGCTATTTGCCTGGTATATTTTTAACCGATCTTTAACTCTCAGCTTAATTTTTTCTGTGACTTAAGTTGTATCTCTTATACACAACAGATGGATACATTATATTATCTAAGCCAGCTTGCTAGTCTCTGTCTTTTAATGAGTGAGTTCAATACATTGACAGTAAAAGTTATTACATCCGTCTGTGTGTTCTGTGATACCATTCTGTACTTTTGATGTTGGGTATTTACCTGCCTCCCTTCTTGTCAGTCATGTGGTTTGCTGTTTCATGGGGAGGTCGGTGAGCGACCATTTTTGCCTTCTTTTCACCATTGACCTAATGTTTTCTTGGGGGCTCCAACTCGGGGAGAGTCAGTGTATGTAGTGCATGTTGTTCTTCTAACTACAGTGAGTCCACAAAATTTTTTTGTAGAGTTGGGTTGCCTACAGCATATTTGTTGAGATTTTCCTTGTCTGGGAAGACTCTTACTTCTCCATCTATTTTGATAGGTAGTGTGGTGGGGCAAAGGCTTCGTGGGTTGTCAATGTACTCTTTCAAATTTTTGTAGGTGCTACTCTACTCTCTCCTCTACTTCATGGTGTCTGCTGATAGATATGAGCATATTCTTACTTGACTACATTTAAGGGTGACTGCTTACCCCCTGCCAGCCACTTTTATGATTTTCTTCTTTTACTCAAATTTGTATAGTTTTAACTATTATGTGCCTTGGCAACTTCCTCCTGGGATTCAGTCTAGCTGGTATCTTTTTTGCTTCCTGAATGGTTGCCTGGTCCTCATTCATTAAGCGGGACACATTTTCTTCCAGGAATTTGATTGCTACTTTTGCAGTTGCCTTCTTGATTTTTGTCTTGTTCTGGTAATTCTTTTATTTGTATGTTGTTCCTTTTCATGGTATCAGATATTGTTCTCAGGTTTTCTTCAGGTTTTTGATTAACTTGTTTGGCTGTCATTCCTATTTGTTGAAGTCTGCCTCGTCATCCCAAGGTCGCTGGTTCTTCGCCTCTTCCAGTCGGTTGGTGGCATGTGCTTAGTCCTGTTTGGGGGGGCTGGTTGAGGTCTGCATGCCTTTTTGAAGAACTTGGCACCATTTTTCAGAGAGTGAAAGAGAACTGGGCTCTCTCTTTGGAAGATGGAAAGAAATGTTTCTGAGGACTGCCTTCAGCTAACTGTACTAGTGAATTGGCTACTGGTTTATCCCACTGGGGTTTCACTCTCCCTAGCCAGCCAGGATTATGTCATTTGTCGGGCAAATTGGATGGACCTCTCAGGGGACATTGATCAGATGGTAACAGGCCACAAGGGTGGTGCTAAACCAGTTGATCCCACAGGAAGCCACAGTGGCATAGCCCACTGTGGAGCGGTGTGCCTCTGAGGGTGTTTCTTGGTGCTTACTGAATCAGGGAGTACTTTTGAGAGTGACCAAGAGTGTTCTTTATGGTGTAAGCATGACAGAGGTCAAGCAGAGGTGCATTCAGCTATTTGGAGCACCAGAGAGGGTGAGTAGAGTTTTATGCTGCCATGTGGAGCACTGTGGAGGGCAGGCAGAGTTGCCCTATCTGTCAGGGAGAGCCCCAGAGACTGACTGTGGTGGGAAGAAAAACAAAACAAAACTGAGATATCTGTTATTGGTAGGAAAGAGAGATGAGGAAGAGAAAAAAAATGAAAGAAATAAAACAGCCCCAACTGACAAACCATGAATCTGAGTCACTAATCTTTATGATGCTCCTCTTTTACCTGGAAGAGTGGAGAATCCCTCTCAGCAGCTCTCCTGCATTGATTTCCATGAAGTCCCTCCGATGTGTTTTTCTCACTAGTCCATTATAGTGAATATTGTTTACTGGTAAATACAAAGCTGAATCAATTAATGTTCTACATTTTACCTCTAGGTTCTAATACTTATTGCAATCACTACACAGAACTCAAAAGATTCATGATTAGAGTGTCTATTAAGGAAGTTATAATGTCAGCAAAAAATACTCAATTTAATTGTTGATTAGGATATGTTACAAAGTATCGGTTCTGCTAATAAATGCCTAAAGGGGCATATTACTCTGCTGTAGGCTTCACCCCCCAAAGTATTCATCTTAAGTTTGGGGGTCAGCAAACCCAGCTCCCTGAATTGAGGATCCAGAGGTACCCCATTAAGTAAGCCTCAGCCTAAAGACATTACATCCATTATCTGGGCAGGAAGCTCTGGTGGTACCATGAGCTAGGTATTGGAATGCTGTTGGCAAGGTCAGTGGTTCAAACCCATGAGTTGTCTAGATTTTTCTTTTGAAAAACTTCCTTTACACTTTGGAAGGTAAGTTGGATTAGGTCACCACTGAGAGAGCAGAAGTTCCTGGTTAATATAGTCAGTCAATATGCTTATTGGCTAATTAAATTATTGCTGCCCAGAGTTGCCTCAGAAGGACTTTATGGTGATCTGTTTCATAAAGTACCAGACGCTGAAAACCTTGTGGAGCAGAGATTTTGTCTGATATGTATCTGGGGTTATCATTAGCTTGAAGTCAACTCTGTAGCAGTTATTTGAATGTCCACTTGAAGGCCTCATATTAACCATTCTGTTATTGTGTAAGTCAGAGGAATTTTGAAACAGCAGGAGATACCAGTGTGTTAGCATTTAAAACACAAATTCTCTAGAATAATAAGACAAAGTTTTAGACAATACTAGAATCTTTGGAATCATGGCTCAAATACCACACAGTAATATAACCCATGTTACACAGAATTAGTCATGCTGGGATCCTCTATTGGTCTATTTGGGTCATGTGTGTGTATATGTGTGTATATATATATGTATATACATACACATATATAACTTAAAATATATGGAAAATGCATTCATGCATATTTCTTTCCACTCAAATCTAAGAGGAACATCTAACCCAAGAAACCAAAGGGAAATCTGACTTAAAGTCACCAAGGGGACAGAGTAGAACTGCTCCTTTGTTTCCAAGGATGGACATTTTTACCCAAGCAGAAAGCCTTATCTTTCTCTAAGGAACATATGATAGGCAACATCCGTCTATCACTGTTCAATTAGCTGAGTGTTTTCATGCATCATTGTGTCCTACACACCAAAACTTGTGGTTTGATACAGTAAGTATTATTCCTATTTTAACAGTGAGTGATGGATATTCAGGTATTGTTAAAAGTACAACCACTCATAATTACCAGGAAGAGTAAAAAGGCTGTGTCATCTTTCACCAGGCATAGAAATATGTATATGTTAACACTTTGTATGGTTATGATATTTAATAAAACTGGATAGGAATTTAAATTAAAGCTTTAGATATGTGGCCAAAAACTGTCTGCCAATGTGACAAATCATTTACTATCCTGAAAATGTAAATAATTTAGAAAACATTTTATTTGAATCCTGAAATCAGTTTTGATAGAACAAAATTTTGGACTGCATCGAGTATATCAGAAAAAGCACCTAAAAGCTATCATCTGCAGGGATATTTGTGGAAAAGTGTTAGACATTAGGTCTTTAAAATGCAAATTAGATACAAGTAGAAGAACACTACATTTAACATATGAAACCAATTCTAATGTCTCCATAGCAACTACTAAAATTTTAAGCATAAATTTTATGATAAAATAATCAATGATAGCTTTCTTTCAGCTTAAGCAGGTTTCAAAACAAAATGATAAATTTGGTTCTTTTTCAGAAAATCCTACCAAGTACACCTGTCGAAGATAATTAGAGCAGCTTTTATCTCTGATAGGCAGATATGATTAATAATTTTTGAAATGAAATATATGACTTTAATATAAATGGAGTTTAAGACTTATCTCTGTCTTAAATAAGATATGCTTGCACTAGTTTCAGCAGCTGAGCACATAATAATTCAACAGTAGAGAATGGGAATAGAAACTATTTTTTATCTTATCACTTCAGTGTTTATAAACTTGGATCAATAATTTAATAGCTTATCATTTCAGTGTTTCTAAACTTGGATCAATAATTTTAATTTTTAATTTAATAAAAATTTAATTTAATTTTTTAATAATTAATAAATAATTTTAGTGTGTGATGTGTTGTATGTTTTCACAGTTGTATGCCATTGTTAAATACATTTGCCTTAAGCAATCATATACTATTGTTTGGTTTCTCTTTTCAATAAATGAGACCATATTTCCAACAATAAAATCCAAGTTCCCTCATAGATATCAGGAGGAAAATTTTGTGTCTCTTTTGTGTATATTACCTAATATCTTTGGATTTCCCTATTAAATGACCATTCTATCATTCTAATTTTGAAGTATCCGATACATAGTTCTATGGAAATTTCTCAGTAATATGAGTCCACTATCTGTTTCATTTTTTTAATTTATGTAGTTATTAATAAATGTCATTGAGATTTTAAATATTGAGAAAAAAACCAAGGAAATAAACCTTGGTAAGTTACAAATATTTTCCAAGGTTAATAAAATTTGAAGACAAAGGTTATGAAAATTATCTAATTAAAAAAAGATCCCAGTAAATTTAAATATAAGGTTTCACATTTGTATATTCTATGACTGTCAATAGTTTGAAAGATCATTGAAAACCAATCAACAAACAGATATCTGTAAGTAATAATTTATTGTAAATATAGAATGAAGTATCAATAAGTGCAATGCAATGAAAGGGAAGAAAAGCTTAAATACGTCCCGTAAAAACTTTCTTCAATTATTTTTTTCATTTGATATCAAGAAGGAAGTTAATAATCTGGAACAGAAGCAAATACCTACTGATTGTTATTTACCTTACATTTTACAGTCATACTATATAACCATATTGATAATTATAATTGTTGAAAATGATCCAGTCTGTTTCTTCTGAATTTCAGGCAAAAATATCACCAAGAACAATTCTTATAGTACATTTTTGCATATTACCCCTATCCATTATATTTTTCATATTGTTAGCTTCAATTCTCAAAATGCATCCCTAGTTCCTTTTTTGCTATACTTACCATTTTCTTTTCATGTTTTAGTCATGTTGTCCATCTAACGTTTTTATTCCTTCAAGAGAAGTTGAGTCTCTTTCCAAGTTATGGAATCATATTTTTGATTTAAAAATGTTCAGTTTTAATGTTTATCTTATGTGTTACTATTTTGAACTTTTTTCATTCTTTGAACGTAACATTCAATCCATTTTTCATATATCCTATAGTCTGTCCTTCATTAAGAGCACCAGAATTGTCTTGACAATATAAACCCTACATATTAATATTTGAATCAAATGGAAGCAGTATTATTATTATATCAAGGTTTGATATCATATATGTGTATATATGTATATATGTGTATATATATATATATATATATATAAAGTTTTTATGTATTCAGAGAACTGAACTCATCCAGGAGGATCACATATCAGCTTAACAGTAGACAGACGTACAAAATGAACAATAGTGCTTGAGAATAAAGGCCAGTATTTGATCAGGAACAATGTTAAAGTGGAAGAAAGAAGTAGGGGAGAGGGCCACACCCACAAGAAAACATCATTAAGCTGTGTCCTAATTGAGAGTTTGAACCCCTCCCCCCCATACCTTTACTTAGGTGCATTAAGTTGATATAACCATAAAAACAGGTAAAATTTAAACCAATGAAAATTTAAAGCAAAAGATAAATTTAAGTAACATTCAAGAAGCTAAATAATATTTTAAAATTGTAATATTTAATCTTATAAAGTATATTATCATGGTGTGCTAGGTTAGGTTGTCTTTAGGAACAATACCAGTGACATTCATATATGTGCAAGGAAGAACTTTATATTCAGAAGTAATTTCATATCAAGAAAGCCTCCCAAATTTGAGTCCAACTCAAATTGATAGGTCCAATGTTACCCAAGGCCTTCTTCAGATTCAAGTAACCGCTAGAAGATGAAACAGAACTTGAAAGAGAAAGTATATGGGATCAGAGCATGGGATCCAAGGTCAATGGACATGCGACAGAATGGAACAGCTTGTTCAGTCACTAGTCCTTTGATACATGAAGGATTAACTTCTGCAGCCCAATTATGTTATGAGTTCAAAACAATCACCAAAAATTAGTTTTTGTAAGGCAAGAGTCCTGAGGCTGAAGTTACTAAGTTTTAATCAGAAGTACAACCCCATCTTGGCTTCAGCCTCTCTGTTGTCTGATAAAGCTTCAGTGAGATTACTCCTTTGCTGTAAGACTCACAAACTATCAGTACAATAAACTTGGAAGAGACATTAGGTTTGGCCACCATATGGCAGAAATACAATAGAGTGACTTCCCTTTAGTCCACTCTTTCATAGTAACTTAGAATTTTTCAATCACAGTTACCATTGCTGCCCACTCACAATGGAATGATATAAGCCTATAGGGTTCTTCTCCCATCCCCCATTCCCCAAGCCCATCTGAAAACAGAGATATTTTCAGCTGAGTTCCTCCTTTATTCCTATCATTTTGCATGTAAACATGCTCATAATTTTTTAAGCCAACCACTTCATGCATTTGTCTCCCTCATTTTACGTAGCCAAGTACTACATCACTGTTGCCAACAAGCTAATACTCCAAGAAGACAAGGACATTCAGACTGAGAACTTTCTGTTCCTGTAGGAACTTTGAGCATCTTCATCGATGAACAAAGTCCAGTATAAATCACTCCATTATACGGCATCAGTACACATTAGTTCATGGTGTCAAACATAGTCTTCATTTGGTCAGGTTCTGGTCATCTTACCACTACCCACTCAAGCTAAGTCAATGAGTGTCAGCTTTAAGCTCATGAGTCAGGCCCTTCTATTTCTTTCATTCCTAGCTAGAGGTAAATAACACTAGGTAAATAGCTGCCAATGTATTGTGTCCAAACTCAGCTCATTCTTCATTTTTGTGCCTCTCACATTGTCAACCATTGAGAGGATCTAGGTCATCACCATGAGCCAGCAGACCAAGTTGTGTGCTTGCTGTCCACCCTTAACATTCTAGAAGGGAATTATTCTGATAGGCATTACCTTGTCTTGACTCAATGCACATGACTGCAAACTGCTTAGACAAAATCAAGCTGTAAGATAGTCATTTTCTTTCTTTCTTTTGGTAGGATTTTCCTTCAAATGCAAACCTCCTGTTCTTCCATCATCCAGAGCAAGTCAGCAGATCCTTTCAAAGATAATTTTTGTGACTCTAAAAATTCTGAGTGAAGCTTATATTTTCAACATAAGCACATTATATTCTTTACATAGGGCTTAATTCAAAGAAGTCAGTGGGTCTTTCAAGCAAATGTTAATTTCTCTTTTAGCATATCTAATCAAGTATTGGATGAAAGTGGTGTTAAAGGTGCTTATCATTTATTATACCCAAGGTTCATTTTCATCAAATACTTTAATCTGCTTTAAGCTTTAGATAAAAGAAGCATTAAATGTAACAATACATTCAGATAAATGCATAACTTTTTAAAAATATACAGTTTCCAATTTTATCATTTCTTCTATACACTTTGACTAGCTTCCTATTTATATGGATATGGTTAGGGACCTCTAGATGGGTACAACCAGTAGGTTCTAGTCCCTGGGCTCTCAGTATCCTGTTTAATCAGCTTATCAGTATGTTGTATAATCAGACTAGCTTGTGCTCCAGTCTACTGCAGATATACTTTTTTCTCCCTTTAGCTGCAGCATACCATATCTTGTTTTCTTTTCAATCATTGCAAGTATCAACAATCAAACGTCCAACTAAGAACTAAAAGTTTCATGTCCCATGTCCTGTCTTTTTTTTCCTTACAAAATATCCTGGTTTTATGAATTGGGAACCATGACAACTGATTGTGAGGCCAATTTAGAATATTGTGTGACTGAGAGAGTCTAACTTCCTTTTCATTCCTGAGAGGGAGGGATAATCACCATCAGTGTCAATAGCATTTAAGTCAGGTGTCATGAAGTAGAAGCCAAATGAGACATTTTAATTATTCTGACACCAACTGTTCTTCCCACAGTACTTTGCAGTGATCTGCTAAGTTTGATTCTTGCCATGGCCACATCGAACTCGTAGACAACCCTCATATTTATAGGTGTATGGGGGAAGCAGCAGGTTCAGGAATGTTCAAGCTATAGTTCTTTAATCAGCAAAAACCCTTTTCAGCCATCTCTACAGACAAGTCTCACTCTGCTGGGGGGAGTGCTATAAGTTTAATTAGCTCTGCCAGTAAGTGCCCAGACACATGGCCTTCTTTCACTCAGCCTCCTGTTCAAAGGTTTAGCATTCTTGCTCGGTGGGCCTGGAAGTCCCCTGTGTGGTCTCCTGCCATTTTCCTGGTTGTGCTATCTCTGCTGTTGATGTGTCTCTGCTATTGCTTCTTGTCCTCTTCCTTTGTTTCTGGATGGAATATGGCTTCACTAATTTGGTGACTTAAAGTAGATTCCTCCCTAACAATGTCTCATAAACATAACGAACAATTGACTCCAAAAGGGGACTGCAGGTAACAGTGGTGGCAGCTGTGTGAGTCCCGGGCTGTTGTGCTCCCAACTCTCTTCTTCTCCTTCCTTGTTGAATGGAGAAAGTGGGGGTAGTGCAGGTGTCCTCTCCCTGAAGGGACTTCCACCTGCCCCATTATGTTGTGAGGTCTCTGTGATGCAAGACTTTCCCAGGCCAGATACAGCTTGTGGGCAGAAGAAGATCTAGTCTCAGAAAAAAATGCCTCAATGCAAACTGGACAAGCAAGAAACAAGGACACTCCGAAAAGAGTGCTGTCAAAGCTGCTTTTTTACATACTGTAGGACACAAGGGCTTCAAGCAGCACTTTGAGCGCAAACATGCCAGGACGCTGCTTCCTCCACAACTGGCTAATGTTCAAGCGTACAGTTGTTTACAGGTGAAGTCACAACACCGTTTCCTCTTCTACTGTCTCTGAATACAGGTAACAAGCCTGCAGCTGCTTTTCTAACAAACTGTTGATCAGCAAAAAAATAAAGAGATTATTGAAGCACTTAATTTTTAATTAATTAATTAGTTCTTAGGGAGAATCTTTTTTGTTTATTTTCATTGCAAATTGTATTACAGAGGTGGAAAAAACATTACTGTTTTCCCTTTTATCACAACAACGCACTGGGTGATCCTTCATGGGTCTCATGGACTATCCTAGGAGCATTTCCTTGGTCAACCTCACTCCCTCCTCCCTGTGGATGTGATATTTCCCCTTCTGATTTAGCTTTATCACCAAAGCTCAAATGATAATTCGAAGGAATACCATTTGAATCCCCCAAGAATGCCCACATTTCCGTTTTGATGTGTATAGCTAGAACGCAGTCTGGTGGCTCAGTGATTGCTAGTTGCATGTCATTCTGCAAGGTCCGCGATTCAAAACCACCAGCTGCTTCCCGGGAGAGAACGGAATCTTTCTGTAGCTGTTCCTAGTCACTGGCTCAGACACTCACAGGGTCACTGGGACTCAGCACTGACTGAAGGGCAATGCGTCTTTAGCCTTCTTTAGGGAAAGGCAGGAGGGACAGAAGCGCCACCTTCAGTAAGGGTACAGATGGAGGTGGCGGGAATGTCAGGAAACAATAGCTTCACATTTTTTAGAACTTCTACTAACTGGAGAATGAACAATGAATATATATTCTTTAAATGGAACACTATACAGTAATCAAAATGAGAACACTAGGACTACATTAACGTGAGTGTCCCTCACAAACATCATGTTGAAAGGAATAACCCTTCAAAAAGGCTATTCTGATTTAGCAGCCCTGCAGGACAGAGTGTAGTTCCTGCCACCTCCATCTGTATTAGCCCACATGTCTGATACTAACCCATAAGTCCTCTTCAGACTGATGAAGCACATGCAACAACACCAGGACAATCACAGGCCAGTGAGTGCAGAATCTTGTATCTAGTGGTGGTAGAAGCATTTCAATGCTGACAAGAGCCTCTCTGGAGCTGCCCAAACTTCTCAGTACTGACAGGATGGCTTTTCTGCCTTCAGAGGTCTGGTTCTGTCAGGATAAGTCAATCTGGTTTTTCCTTCACGGTGTCTCACAGGGAGCCCATCTTTTGTCTTGTCAGCTGCAATATCTGCCAAGCACTGAGTCTTGTGTCTTGTCAGTAGAGTGTTTCCTAGAGAGAAAAATATCATGAGATTTCCAAGAAGTCTCAGGAGAAAGCTGTGACAACACAGAGGTCTCATTGGTCTCCAGATTGACAGGTCAAACTCCACCCCTACCGTCCCAATCCTGAAATTGATGTGAGTACATGACTGCCACCCAGCCCATCAATCACATTAGGTTGTTGCTGTTTCTGTGTCAGTTCATCTAATTGGAAGGTCTTCTTTTAAGTCGATCCTCTATTTTACTAAGCATGATGTCTATGTCCAAAGAACGGCATGATGCCTCATCATTTTGACTGTACTTCCTCCAAAACAAGTTTGTTCTTATTCTGGCACTACATGATGCCTTCAATATTCTTCATCAACACTGTAGTTCAAATACATCCATTTTTCCAGTTTTCTTTAATAATTGTCAGGCTTTCACACGAAGATGAATTGATGGAAAAATAGCATGGCTTGGATAGGAAAATCTTTGTCCTCCAAATGATATATTTGCTTGTCCCAGGTGGCCAAGATCTCAAAAATCAGGTCCGTACACAGCGTAGGCAGGAAGCCAGAAAGCAGAGAGCTCCAGAGCGAGACGGTCTGAGCCAGAGGTTGCTGACTCTGGAGAGCTTATTTTTAAGCTGTTTCATTTTGAGCTTCCTCAAAGACAGTGTCATGTAAATGTACAGTTGACTCTGATTTGGAAATCCCAGCTTTGTTCTCTATTTATAATTTTAGTTACACTGATGCCCATATTGTTTAAAATAACACATTGAATAAAGTTAGTACTTTGATCTTACAACATCAAAAATGGAGCTACCACCACAAGAATTGAGGCTAGTTTACAATGGATCACACAATAGAAGATTATAACTTGAAGGTCAATATTAAATTATACAATACACTACAAAAGTAAGCAAAAGCAACCAAAATTGTACTATGGTCACTAGAGTGAGTACCACATAATTCTTATTCCAACCTATGCCTCTTACTGCCTAAAATGATATCTTGTGCACTTGTGTAAGTGTTTGAAATCACATGTCATCAGATATTCATGTCGTGAAAACCAACTTGCTTCCAGTCATGTCACAAGGGAGTATTTTGAAAAGCCAAGTCTGGATGATTGGAGTAGCCTATTTTACCCACCTGTTTCAACTTTGAAGCTTCTTCAGATTCATTGCATATTTATAATTAGTTTGAATAGCTACATTTGATTTTCAAACACAGTTATGTGAATAATAGTTTGCATTTACTGCTTTGTTGGGTATTTGCTGATTATTTAAGTATTTTACATATCTAATTTAGAAGTAATGTCAATAGATTATGCCAAACAAACTCCAAACCATACATATCACCTTTAAGTGAATTTTGACTCAAAGAAACACATAACGTGGCAATTATTTGGAATGAACTCAAAGGGAAATCTTTTAAGGATCAGTACTTCCATTAGGCCAGTCTCTGTCTCTCTTCTCTCCTGTATAAACCAGTATTATAGCTTCTTAATTAATTAGTCATTATGCACCCTTTCATTTATGGATCTCTCAACTTACTTTACACATTGAGACCAGAGAGATGTTATAAATTACAGATACAGCATTTTTTAATTTTTAGAGTCCATATCATTTGTTCTGGTCTTCTTTTTTCTTAATTATCACACAGATCTGTTCATGTAAACCTCAGAGTCTGCTCAAACACCCTGCCTGAAACACAGGAATAATTTCACTGCTCGTGATGAAGAGATGCCTTTTGGAACTGCCCTAGTTCATATAGATATCTTCATGTCATTCCCAGTCATGCTTTAGTACACTGAATTACGCAGCCTCTTTCAAAGCAGAAACCATTAGCTAAGAGAATTTTGCTTCTTTCCTTGCTTAATTGCTTTCTGTTCATCTTTTCATACGGAAACTTAACCTTCACATAGAAAAGGAACTTTCTGCTCTCTAGCCAAGTGGATCCAAACTATCATAGTTACTAATTTTTAACAGAACAAATAGTGATACCCAAAACATTGTCTAGTAAAAATTAATGTATTCTAAATAGTTCCAAAGTCCTTGCGTGATTTCAACATCTTTATTCCTGGCCTCTTCAGTACATTCTTATACATTTTGATTGTAAGGAAAACATTTGACATCTCAAATGTTAGTAGCATATGAACCTGTATTTGAGAGTAGGATTAAACAAACCAGTGATGTCAGTATAGCCAAATTTGGGCTCCCTTAACAACCTGTGTATTTTTAAGGGTTAAAAAATAATCTGTGTCATACTTACAAACATACTCACAAACTTTCTTAGCTTCCCAAAAGCTTGAAGTTATGCTCCTGTGTTTCTTAGTCCATTGTATCCTTCCAGTGATTACAGCACATTTGTTCACAATCTTTGGTTTGGGTTAGAATGCTCTGTGGTGGTTTAGTTAAAATAATTAGTATGAACTCCTTGATATGCTTTAAGAATTCAGTATGTCTTGTAAAACTTGGCATATATATAAAATTTTATTTTATTGGGTTTATTGAACAATGAAGATTGAACACTGCTTACTGTAGAAACTATCCCTTCCTCACAAAGGGGAGATGGTGGCAATTCCAATTATACACACAGTTGCCCATTGTCAGAAGAGTTACTAGCTACTCGGGGGCTTATTCTTCAAACTGGAAGTCCAGGAAATAGATGAGGGGAAAAATCCATTGTAACTATACAAAGTAAAATTTATTTGAAATTTCTTTCAGTACTGGTGCTTTTGTTGCTAGCCAGTGTTGCATCAGTCACTACTCATGATGATATCGTGCATGATGGAATTAAATGCTATCAAATCCCACTATTTGTCTGTCAGTTTGTTGCACTGTGGTGGTTTGCATGTTGCTGATGCTGGGCGCTAAATCCCTGGCATTTCAAAAGCAAGCAGGGTTACCTAACATGAACAAGTTACAGTAGTGCTTCCAGACTACCAACAGACAATGAAGAAGGACTGCGCTCCCCATATCTGAGGAAGAATTCAGGGAGAACATTATGCATCACTTTGAAGCATTGCTAAATTCTCAAAGCCTAAACAAAGGAAGCAGGGCATGGTCAGAAAAATTGCTGGAGGATGGCCTTTTAGGTCTGAGGACACATGCCATGGAAAAGGAGCTGATTTCTGGGAGGGGCGCCAACCCTGTTGAGAAAAGTCTGGCAAAGCCATTGAGATCTTCATTTGCTGATGGGGCACAACGATTCACAAATCGTTTTATGACTAGAACTTTTCGTGTTAGAATGAAGAAAATTGGTATTAGTCAATAATGAAATTGAATGGAATGCATGGTTACATGGTTACTTGCTAGTAACCATAGTATAAAGAAAACTGGAGAAATGATGAAGTTAAGGAGCTGAATAGAAAACTCAAAATAGCAGCTTGAGAAGAAAAAGCCCAATTTTATAAAGAAATATGCCAGGGTTCAGAATTAGAAAACCAAACTGAAAGAATCTCAAAGAATATCTCAAACTGAAAGAATTCAAGAAAAACACAGCCTTGTTTTGCAATCTTATTTCCTAGGTATATTACTAAAATAAAAACTGAAAGACTAAATTTTATGTTCCCTATATCTAAGAATAAAGCTTTATTTGCTTTCCGAATATTTGCTTTATTGGGAAGCTGTTCATTTGTTATCTGATCATCTCAATTAGTCATCATTGAATTGTTATCAGAACTGCATGCTACATTATGTCATTTCCCCCTGCATTTAAGGTTTTCCTAGTTACAATAGCAGTTTATATTAAAAATAGAGCAAATTTGGATGTAACAAGTTATATAAGAAAAATTTAGTCAGCTATTTAATTATTCCCCTTGTATCTTTTAAGTTTCTTAATTAAAAATCATTTTATTGGGGGCTCGTACATCGTTTTTAACAATGCATAAATAAACACACTGTGCCAAGCACCTTCACATGTCCGCTGCTGTTATCATTCTCCAAACATCTGCCTTTCCCCTGGAGTCCTTGATAGCGGCTTTTCCAGACTCAATATTGAATGATATAGAAGGCATCCAGAAAAGATGCAAAGAATACAGAGTCACTGTACCAAAACAGAAATCACTGGCATTCTTTTATTTCAGGAGATGAGAACCAATGGTGCTGAAGGAAGAAGCTGCACTGAAAGCAGTAGGCAAATAACAGCACTCTAGAAATGAATGGAGTACCCATTGAAATGTTTCAGCAAGCTGAAAATATACTGGAAGCAATCATTGCCTATGCCAGGAAACTTGGAAGATGGCTACTGGCCAACTTGCTAGAAGGGATTCATCTATCTGTCCAAAAAGAAAGGTGACCCAACAGAATGCTCAGATTATAGAACTATGCCATTGTTCTTGTGTGTAAGGACAATTTTGCAATAATGGATGCTGTGATACATTGACTGCAATCTGCCAGAAATTCAGAAGGATTCAGAAGAGAAAGTGGAAAAAGTGAAATCAGTGCTGATGTCAGTTGGATCTTGGCTCAAAGCAGATAATATCAGAAATATGTTTCCTTGTGTTTTACTGACAACAAGAAGTCTGTGTGGACTGTAACAATTTATGGATAATCTTGAGAAGAATGGGAATTCCAGAGCAATTCATTTTACTCATGTGAAATTTGTACATGGATCAAGAGGCAGTTGTGTGGCTGAACAAGGGAATATTGCATAGTTAAAAACCAGGAAAAATATACCTCAGTGATGTATCCTCTCTCTAGACTTGCTCAACATTTATCAAGAGCAATCAGAGAATCTAGATTATATGATGAGGAATGTACCATCAGGATTGGAAGAAAGCTTATTCACAACCAGAGATACACAAATGTGGCAGTTAGCTAATCTAGTGTCAATTTGAGGATTAAGAGTGTAAGGGTGGAGTCTAGCCTGTCATTCTGGCTAGAGCCAATGAGACTTCTGTGTGGGCATAACCTGCTCCTGAGAACTCTGGGAAATGTGGTTATTCCTTCTTGTGGGAAGGAGACGGTATCTTTCATTGGTTACTCACTTGGAGATTCTCTACTGACAAGGCTAACTTCCTGTGAGATTTCCATGAAGAGAAGCCACATTGACCTACTTTGATGCTACCAGATACCAGAAGCTGGAGTAACCACAGAGAGACCTCTGCCAATGGCTGAGGTGCTTACAATACCTTGGGATCAAAAGACTTTCTTCCCACTATACTGCGATTGTTCTGCATTTGGCATCACTGCATGTATTTCCTGAGTCTGAAGAGGATTTAATAGATTGATATCAGACATATGGGCTAAGATATGATTTATGACCTTGAGATGGGATTTTGTATATAAATGTTTGAGATGGAAGATGGATATAAAGCTCTCTCTTGTATACATATGCATGTTTATGAATGTTCTTTCTCTAGTTTTCCTGGACTAACACAATAGAAGATACAGCTTAGCTTGCTGGAAGTGAGGAGGACTGAAAACTCTTGCTGCTGCCGATCAAGGATTGCTTCCTTCAGTATGCTTTACAACTTCAGGTAAGGCAGACTGAATTTCGCATCACTGGATGAGTAGAACACATCATAATAAATGGAGGAAAGTTTGAAGTTGTCAGGATTTTGTCTTGCTTGGATCTATAATCAATGCTCATGGAAGTAGCAGTCAAAGGTCAAAAGATGTGTTGGCTTGTCATGGTCTAGTTCTTACCTCTTCTGGGCATATGTCCAGTAGAAGGACAGCTGTGTCATAAGGTAGCTCAATTCCCATTTTCCTTAAATATCATCTGCACTCCCATGTTTATTGCGATAAAATTCACAATCACAAAGAATTAAAAGCAACCTAAATTACTATCAATAGACAAATGAATTAGAAAACTCTGGCACAAACATAAATGGAGTGATGCATGTATCACTAAAAAGCATTGATAATCTCATGAAGCATATGACCCCTCATAGGAAGAGTTGGAGGAAATTATGCTAAATTAAACTAGTCAATCACAAAAAGTCAAGTACCATGAGTCCACTGAGGTAAGTAAAATCAGCACAGTAGGTATAGAAGAAATGCCACATATCTCATACTATATAGGTTAAGGTACAGGCAGTCAGGTGAAACTCAAGGATATACATGTCATTCTGATACAAAGGAGAAAGGGCGGGAAGGGGGAGGGAAAAAAGGGGGAAATGGGGAAACGATGGTAGTGGGAGAACAGGACAGGGACCCGCACAGAAGGAGAGTATTAGTTATATCTCTACAGAATTGGGATTGTACATAAAGAACCCACCATGGTGCACCAAACATTGAGGGCAACATAACCACATGGACCATCAAATGAATAGAGTGGGCTACAGGTTTGGCACCAATCAGACCCAGAGTGATTCCCCTCCCGAGAATAATGTGACAGAACAACACTAAGCTTAGGGGTTGGGGAGAGGGTCTGGCCTGCTACTTCCATATGGAAGCAAGCCAAGAAGGAAAAAGATAAAAGACTGATCTAGACCCTATATTGAAATACCAAGCCTGAAGTACAACATCCCTGCATGGAGCTGCTAAGGCACAGAGGGGACTGTAGGGCTGGCAACAGCTTGAGAAGGGATGACTTCTGGCCATGACAGACAACTTGCCATGGCAGACAACAATACTGAGGACACAGTGCAGGGAGTGTGTTCAGTCTGAACCTCTCACAGGGGGACAAACCAAGAAGGGAGTATAACAGATCAGCAACAGGAGCAATGTGAAGCCACAGAGTCCCTGAAGAGATGTCCGAATATACTTCAGGCTAAGAGGGGCAGTTCCTGGAACCCACTGGGATCAGTGGGGAGATAGTTTTAAAGGTCTGCAGATAGATCTGGAATTATCTATGCTTCCTTTGGGGTTTTTTTTTTGCTTGTTATTATTATAAATGTATATTTTGTTTTACTTTTTCCTCTTTTATTCCATCTTTTGTTTTATTTTTGTATTGTCTAAGTTATTGTTGGTTTGTCTACCTATATAAGAAAGGCATGGGAAGCAAGCCCAAGGAGAAAGCAATAGGACTGAAGGTTCCAGAGGGACATAGGGAGGGGAGAGGAGAGGGGGTGTGGGGAGGGACTAATGAGCAAGCAATGACATAGATAGGTGGACAATGATAGAATTAAAATCAATGATGAGAAGGACAAGGACATCTAGATCCTGGGATGTTGAAGCAATAGGACTATAGCTGTGAGGAATTACAGAGAAGTGGAAGAAGAGTGAGCATGATGGCGGGAAAGTAGAAAGGTAAAAGGAAACAGGAAAGATCTTGATAGCAAAGCTATGGTTACAGGTATAAACATAGGTATGCACTTATGTAAATATGTTAAATCATAAAAATAGAGATATTTCCACAAGAACATATACTTACATGGCAAAACAGTGAGGAAGTAGACAGACTTTGGGTCTTTGGTCAATCCCTCCCCCAATGCAAGAACACTTTGTTCTAACAGCCTGGCATTCTGTGGTTGCTCACCCTCTCAAGACGATTGCCAAAGACAAATTGGGTGCACAAGTAAATGTGGTGAACAAAGGTGATGCTGCCCAGCTATCAAAAGGAGTCTCAAAGGCTTGAAGCTAAACAAGTGGCCATCTGGCGGAGAAGCAGCAAGGTGTTGACAAGATCAGCTAACAGGCATCAGAAGACCCAAACAAACAAAGACATATTGTTGAGAATGAGAGGGAATTGTAGCAGAGAACTCAAACCCAACTGTAGATAGTGGGACATCCCCTTACAGAAAAGTCTCAAGGAAGAGATGAGTCAACTAGGATGAAATATAGCACTGAGGAAACGCACAATATTCCTATGGTTCCTTGAGGCTTTGCAACTTCCCCCACCTACCTCCACTATTATCATGGCCTCAATCCTGCTTTTCATGATGGGCTAGGCCAGAGCATTTACACAGGTACAGACAAAAGCTCTGGAATCCAGGTCAGGTAAATCCCTCAAAAATGGAAATAGTGACATCGAGGAAGGTCGAGTGGAGGTCAAGAAAGGAAGGCAGATGAAAATGAATCGAAAGGGAGGTAGTGGTTGATGTGAAATATAGAAATAATAATTTATCAAGGGTCACATGGTTGGAATGGAAGGTAAAAAGAGGAGGTGATACCAGGGACTCAAATGGAAAGCGAATGTTTAGAAAATAATGATGGCAACACATGTACAAATATGCTTGATACAATTGATGTATGGATTGTTATAAGAGCTGTAAGAGCCCCCAATAAAACTATCTTTAAAAATGTGTTGAGCTAGGTAAATCTGTTGCCCAGACCTTTTTCAAGTGTTGACGAGAAGAATGTTTACTTTGAGCACTAGGTTTTCCTGACCCAACCCTAGGTATTTTCCATAGCTTCCTACACTTGTGGAAGTTGGACATTGAATAAGGAAGATCTAAGAAGTATTGATGCATTGCATTGTGGTCCCAGAGAAGAATGTGGAAAGTAACATGGTCAGGTAATAGGACAAACTGATCTTTATTGAAAGAAGTGTAGATAGAGTACTCTTAAGATTGGAGAATGGCAAGACATTGTCTTACATACTTTGGACATACTGTCAGGAGAGACTAGGCCCTCAATGGACTGTGGCATAGGAACAATTGTGAAAGAGGCACGAGGCAGTGCCCTATTTGATTCTGTTGTGCATTAAGTCATAGTGGGTCGGAACCAATTCAATCGCACCCCACAGCAACAACAACCTGAAATCAATGATGCCCCACAACACCGACAATCTGAAATCATCTCCACAGTCATTTGCAGTGAAATAGTTTGGTCAATAGGGTTTTCTTTTTCTTTTTCTTTCTTTTTTTTTTTTTTTTTTTGGTCAATAGGATTTACATTGGCTGTTTTATTTTTCTAAGTTGACCAGCAGGATTTTCTTTATAGTGTATCTTAGTCTAAGATAATATGTGTTTTGGGTAAGATAGGATAGTTCCATTGGACATTACAAAAGCCAGATGTTACTAGAGATATGATTCCCTTGGAAAAATTTACTTTCTATTTTGAGAAGTGAGAGGACCAGGAGTTTCCAAAGCATCCACAGCATTTCTACTGGTCTCCCAAATTCTCTCAGGAATAATTTTTACATCTTATGCCAGATTACTCTGTCTTGGAAAGATTATTTTTATTCATCAGTTATATGAGTCAACGGTATAAAATGAATCAGTGAATCTGGTTAGTATATTAAATTTTCAAATATTTTAACTTTACTATTGGTAGAAAGTTTATGTGATTTGGGATGAGAAAAATCATACAGCTGTTTATGAGATTTGTTGCTAGTAAAGTACCACATTATTCTTTCCTGAGCTGAACCCTTGCCGTCCGAGCTTCCCTACAGGTGAAATGGATGGCTGCCGCTTGATTTGGGGCCAAGGCTTCAGGGGCTAGCTTGCATTTATTTTCTTTGATTGTGCCTGTGAAGCCTATGGCTCCTTTTCTGATATCTCACTGCTTTTTCTGTCAGTTTAAAGAGCAAATTTATATACATATATTCTGCTTTTCACATTCTGATAAATGTACATTTTTTTAGTTTGATGACTGGTAACCAGAAACGGAAAAGTTCATTTTCCCCCTTAAAATGCATGGATCTCCACTGGAAGTGATGAGTCTGATAAGAACCTTTACTCTCCAGTTCCTGAAGGGGATCTCATCCATCCCCAAGTCTGGGTTAGGGGGTATGGAACCAAAAAAAAATCTTGCTTTATATTTGAATAAGTTTATTTTGAAGTGTAACACAGAGAACCACATATTATATTAAAGTACTGCTATAAAATAAATAATGAGACTGTAATAAAAGAAGAACCCCTTCAGTTCTTCAAAATACATTAAAATGATTTGAGTTTTTACCTACCAAAGTCCAATGTTTTTCTATCTGCTTGATCTATCTGCTTGTAATCTATTTGATTACAGGGACCAAAGACTTGATACACTTTGTCTATGGCACTTAGTTACATAATTGTAATAGAAACAAAGTGTTGTATTTTATTTTTTATTTTATTAAGTAATATGAATTTCTGTATTTTAAAAGGCAGAAGCACACTTATCAATTGCTCATTATATGCATTCCATAAGTATTTGGAAATACTGGAGTTGGCATAATGAGACAATGTGTTCCTCCTAGGTGTTTATAATAAGAGAGTGAAAAGTACTAATGGAAAGTTAGCAGATTTTATAATGCTGGCATGCTGGATTATTTTAGCCTTTTACAAGATGTAGCAATAGTGAGGAGTAGGCAGATAAAAAATGTATATATGAGCAATGGAAGATGGATAGAATGGGAAATTTATAGCATGTTTTTTTTTCATAAACAGAAAAAAATAGTATTCTAAAAATCCTGAGAAGGAAAATGATACTACCAAGTAGCCTGTTTATCACACAGATAAGAGAACTTATCTCTGCAGTGTAAATTTTAAGTGTGTCTTTGAGTGTGAAGTGTATCTTTGAGTATAAATTCAAAGAAAAAGTGAGACTTGATAACACAAGTGCAGCTGATGTTGAGTCCATTCTGACTCATACTGACCCATGTGCATGGAGTAGAACTGCTGCATAAGGTTCCATAGTTGAGACCTTTTGGAAATAGATTCCAATGTCTTTCTTCCAAGGCATTCACGTAACATTAGATGAATGGTAGTTGTGAGCACATCAACAAGAGCACTGCACAGTGACCCTAAAGCAGATAAGAAAGTCTCTCAAAGCCAGAAAAGAGCTTAACTTTATCTGGAGGGTGAAACGTTTCCATAAATACAAGTGTAGCACAACTTGGCTATATTATGGGGTGGAGGGCGGGGAACTGAAAGAACCAGAACAGGAATGACTGCTGTGGATCTACTGTGGTCATTGAGGTAAATGATGCTACTTTCTCAGAACAGGGAAATAGTTTGCAGATAAAGGAGGGAAAATGCTTAGGAAGGAAATCATGATCATGCTTGGCGGTCAATTAGGTGATGATGGTGAAAAAGTGGAGGAGAATGAATAGGTAAAACAAAATTTTCCCTGAACACATGTTGGTGATGCTCATTAGACTAGGACTGTAGGATCTGATGCTCTCCATACAAAACATGAAGCTAGCAGGGATGGAGAGAGCATACAGAGCTTCCACATAGCACTTGAATACTGTGTGAGCCAACCCACTGGAGAAATACTGTAGCCAGTAGTTCCTATGTATTCAAAGTCTTAGAACTATGTTCTGGAAGAAGATCTGATACTTATCCATTGAACACAGTGGATAAAGTTCATGGGTATGGAAGAATCTACGCAAGCACAGGGGAGAGCATGTTAAAATACATTGGTTTGTGATAGACTCGTGAAACTGACCAAATTTAATGTAGAGAAATAAAGGAGCATCAAGGCGTCTGGTAAGGAGTCACTAAAGATTGGAGGCCAAGCAAAACACTGGTTTATTAGGGATACTAGGTATGTAAAATTAGGAGCTTGGACCTATATTTGACCACAGATAAATTATAACAAAATCATTTTAATTTTTAAAATTTTAATGACAGAGAAACTCAACTCCTTCAAATGATAAAGAAAATAATAAAATATTTAGATCAAAACCATAGTGAATGAACTATATACATATTAGGTGTGTCGAGTGAAGTAATCTAAACTATATATTCAAGTTTGCTGTATAGCTGGAAAGACAAGTGGAACAAAATGGTGTTCTTCTCTTACTGGTAGTACAGTAAAAGCATGCAATCACGGTTGAAAATAGTTGTGTGTTTCTTGAATAGTTAAAACCCTATGTCCACTAAATCCCCTATTAGGTATACCCCTGAAACTTGAAAGTAGTAACATGGTTAGGGTACATCAATGTTCATTGCAGTACTATTCATAACAATCAGAAGATGGAAACCACCTAAATGTCTTTCAACACATGAATAGGTAGACAACATTAAATGTATATGTACAAAGGAGTTTTACTTCATCAAAAAGAGAAATACAATTCCTCTGTATGGATGGACCTTGAAGGAATTATGATGAAAGAAATGTGAGTCACAAAAGGATAAATATTGCATGATCTCACCAAACTCATTGCTACTGAGTGGATTCATACCAAACTAAACCCCCTGCAATCAAGTTGATTCTGACCCACAAAAACCCTAGACATGGTGCTAGAGGCTGTGTAGTTTTACAGGAGCAGACATTCCTAATTTACTCATAAAAGGGAGCTGGTGAGTTTTAACCATAGCCCAATGATTACCCACAGAACCATCATATGAAATATCTGACACAGGCAAATGTATACAGACTAATATTGGTTAGGGATTATAAGAGACAAGACATAGGACAAACCATTGCGTGGACTAGAGGGACAATGACTTTCTGTGAAATGTGATAGACAATTTTTGAAAGTAGATAATGATGATGAAGGCAACTAGTTTTTAATTTTTTTTGCACATCACTGCCCTGGTGGTAGTAGGAAGTCCAGCCTTGCTCCTGGAGAGCTGCTGCTGGATTTGAACTGTCAACCAGTGGGCCACAGTCCTGCACACAACCACTGCACCACTAGGGCTCAGCTGAAGGCAACTAATTTTGCTACAATACATGTGTAAAATTGTTGAAATAGAAAATATTTAATTATATATGTATCCTTACCACATTAAAATATGCATAATAATTTTGACTCTAGAAGCCCACTTTGGGGAAAAAATACTTTCAGGCATAGAATCACGTGTGCATGCATAAGGGCACACACACATTTTGATACAAATTTTCTTGTAATGACAAAAAAGGTGAGAGGGTGCCAATAGATAAAAGGGAAACTAGAAAGATGATCAAGTAAAAATGATGCTAAAAAGTGTGAAATATACACATTACTAGAAAAAATGTTCTAATGGTAATATGAACACAGCATTTTTATGATAGGACTATTTGACATCTAAAAGTAGTTTAAAATAATATGTCATCTGATAAACTAACTTAAAGTTATTGAACTACTACCGTTTTTTTTTTTAATATCTCAGGAAAAGCAAGAAGCTTAAAAATTAAATAAACAAGTTGAAGTTAAAAATTGCATACAAAATGCACCAAACCAGGCCCAACTGTTTATGTACATTCTTGAATGTAGTTTTAGATAAAGATACTTTCATTCCTGTGTAAGGTATTTCAAAGGATAGTGAATGAAGATAAGCTTCTGAAATGACTATTGAAAAGCTATACGGCTAACCTTGTTTATGAACAAAATTATTCAATTTTAATCAATGCTGTAGATGCTATAGTCCATGCTGATTAAGCATATCACCTAGAATTATTCAGGTAATCCATCATATATTTTCTTTTTAATAACTGAGGAAACAAAGTCAAAGAGCACTTCACCTAAATGACAGATTTTTGATCTGAACAGAGAAGGATCACTTCTGGACAATCTGCGTGGTACAAAAAGATAATGTGCTAGACCCATAGACAAGAGGAAGGTAGTTTGAAAACACCCAAAGTATCCGGAAAGATAGCCCTAGTGATCTTCTGAATGCGCAGATTCTTAAAAGCCCCATGAAGGATTGCTAGTCTGATAGGGGGATCACCAAGAATTCAGTTGATTGGAATCCAAACAATATGGCAATAACAAGGATGGCTTCAAACTCATTTCTGAATGATTATGCAATGTTCTTTTCAAATATTAAACCATGGAATTCAGCTTAAAAAATCACAAAAGTATTGCCAGAATGATTAACCACAGAAAAGTTCTCAAAATAATATATAACTATAATAAATTAAGGAAGAAAACATAGGTTATTATTAGTATCATTTAAATGCTGAAAATCAGCTGTGAAAATTCAAGAGTCCATTATTGTAAGAATCATTGAACATAAATATTAGAAGAGGAAGCACAAGCCAAAGGAAAGGGATGTTGAGAGACCAGAGAGAAAACTTAGGTCAGAGGATCAAACAGCCAACAGTTTTGCTTATCAGTTGGCACATGGATGGAGTGAGGAGTGAGAAGGGCCTCCTCTCTCAGGGGAAGCATTCACTGAAACAAATACTGGATTTTCTTGTACAAGGATCTCCTAACTGAAAGTCAGGGGAATGCAATTGGTGGAGTCTTCTGCGAAATCCACACTGAAGAAGCACCCAACATTCAAACTCACTGCTGTCTCTCAGTCCATTCCGACTCAAAGCAACTCTTGGACAGAGTGAAATTGTCCTTTAGGTTTCAAAGGCAATCAATTTGGATGGGAGCACCCCCCCCCCCCCCGCCCCTGCATTTTTCTCCTGCAAAACAACTGGTGGGTTTGATCTGCTCTCCTAATGTTTCCATCCCAATTCACAACCCACTCCACCACCAGGGCGCCTTAACTCAGAAGTGGTGTAGTAACAATAGTAATAATGATAAATCTGAAAATGTATTGTTCATCACGAGCTATGCAGCAAGGGAAATAATTTACTACTATTAAAATATATTTAATATTTTAATACAGAGTTTAGTTTATGTGATATTAGAAGTTTTTATTAAACAAAAAAACAAATATGAGACTCTTGTATATCATTTTACATCTAAACACATCTGAAAATGTTTTCATTTCTCCAAGACTTCCCCTAAGAATTATGTGCTCTCTGATTTATACCAAGTCAAAATGGCAATTTAAGGGTGCTTCTTTCCAGGGTGCTTCTTTCCAGAGTTCTTTGATTCAAAAGTTTGGGAGACAAAAGTCAGCCTGTAGAGGCAAGATCTGGGATAGGTATTGAATAGGGTAAGGTATCCCAAGAAAATTTCCATGACAAGCCTAACTACACTGACAGAATTAGCAGGTACATTATTCTGATGGGGAGAGAAATATTTTCTTTCTCTCTCTGTCTCTCTCTGTCTCTCCCTCACTCTTCTTCCCTCCCTCCCCTCTTCTCTGTTTTGAAATAGATACATACATGCATAATAAGAACTTGGTAGCAGTACTTTCAGTAGCACCCTCCTACAATGGTTTCGGATATATTTCAAAAAATGTCAAGAAAAGCTATATTAGTCTATTTAAATGTTACCTTCTATCCTTTCAGGTTAACTGGCCATTTGATTTTAATTGATTTAGGGAGGGAGGTCCACTTAAAATATTGTTAGAATTGTTATATGAAGCTTTCTTCTAAATATTAGAAGATTTATTATGCACAATAATCTCCATTCATTGTGTTCAGTTGTTTATGAATGCTGTAGCTTTCATCTTGGTAAACATTTCCTTACCTTTCAATTCCCATGGTTCTCTAACTTGGATATAGATTGGCCTGCCATGGGAGAACTAAGGGAAAGAGGGAAATCAACAGAATTGTGGGAAACATGAAGAAACACACACAAAAAAATGTTAAAGACTCCTCAGTCCCACTCCACATTTAACAACATCTCTGTGTGCTCTCAAATTGAGTTTTTAAATTTGAGGTTCAGTGAACAAGAGGAAACTCTACAGATGGACTGACATGGTGGCTTCAGCATCAGAATGGTGATCAGGTTGAGGCATCTCTGATCTGTTTCTTTCTGCTGTAAATAAGGGTGCTATGAGTCAGGTTATACTGGATAATAATAATTTTAACAACAATAATACACCCTTGCTAGGTGTTTCTCATTTAAAGGTAACTTTTCCAATCTCTGCAGTTTAAATCTGTGTGTGAGGGATGTAGAGAATATGGTCTCTCTTTGCAAAGATCAGACAGAATTCTATTACAAAATGCTACATAGCTTTACTAAGAGAAACTCCATAAAGAATTCATAAGAGTAGTGAAACGACAGTTATGAAATAGCAACAAAATAACTTTATGGTTGAGAGATCACCACAACATGAGGAACCGTATTAAAGTGTTATGACGTTAGGAATGTTGAGAACCACTGTCCTAGAAAGAGAGGGTAAGATAGAGGATGGGAACAAAAATAAAGGATTGTTAGGAAAGTGGAAGAACAGAAATTGAAATATGAAAATACTGGAAAATCTTGGAAAAACCAATAGTTGGAAAGGTTTAAATATTAAAGTTGGGTTAAAATTTAAATCACAAATAAGGTATAGATTTAATTTACCACTTATTTATTTTAATAATAATGAATTTTTTCATTGGTTTCATTGTTTGTCATTTGGTTCCCTTGGATATCCAGTGGGAAAATCACAACCTCTACACATAACGATGGCATTGTTTCTTCCTTGTCAACATTTATACACAAATATTCTTTGTTTTTCTTCACCATTATGTGCGATATTTTTGAATGACCTCAGTTTAATGTATTTTATTTACATACACACACACACACACACATATATATATATATATATATATATATATATGGCATCACTGCCCTGGTGGGAGTAGGAATCCCAGCTTTATTCCTGGAGAGCTGCTGCTGGAATTGAACTGTCAGCAGTGTGGGCCAAAGTGCCGCACACAACCACTAGGCCACCAGGACTAAGCTAATATTCTTATAAAGAAAGGATAATTAATTTTATTAAAATATTTTGGAAATCTTTAAAAAAAAGAATATGTGAAAATAATGAAAGTCAGTTTCCTAGAAACAGCACTGAATTAATCACATATTCAATATCTATGATTCCAGATATTTCATGTATTTGCATTTATGATTGTGTGAGTGGTCATGGTAGTGTGCATATTCATGCATGATGGAGTGTGGATCAAAAATCAGCTATAACCGGGACTGAGAGTCATGATTCTATATCTATCTAATTTGTAGTGTTTCATAACAAATAGCTTCTGGTTAAATTCAATTTTATTCAGTAATAAGACTTTTAGAATTATTATGCATAATACCAATACATTTATATTTGAATTATACATGACTAAACAGAAAATATTCATTTTAGAAAATAATCTTAAATATTCTTTGAAAAAATGAAGACCTAGATTCAATTAAGAGAACTGTGGCCCAAATAAGACTATAACTCTCACTGTCACTGAGTCGTTGATGACTCAGAATGACCCCTTGTGGTTTTTTGAGATTGTAACTCTTTAGGTGATAGAAAACAGTTGCCCTCCCCTTCCCCTCACTGCTCTGCCAGCCCACCGTGGAGCTGCTGGTGTTTCCAAATGGCCTATCTTGTGGATCAAAGCCCAGTGTGTCACCCCTACCCCACCAGCACTCCTGCCAATAAGGTCTATTTCCTCATGAAGTATTATGACTGTTCCAGTACTGCAACATGATTCTAATAAAAGAGATTATATATATATATATATATATATATACACACACACACATAGTCTATTCATTACAAGAGACAATTACCTCTATTTTTTCACTACTCAGTTTTCATGTTGAATCAAGAAAACAAAGAAATCAATCAATAATGAAAATTAAGACTTTTGTATTAGTTTAAAAAGTTATAGACATTATTACTAGATTTTGTTAAACTCAATCTAGAATGATTGAATCTAAACTTCTTTATTCTCTATGAAATTAATAGTAATACCCTTCAATCCTAATGGAAAATTAATAGAAAACTTCAAATACTTTAAAGTCAGGCACATAATCTCCAGTGAAGTGGATCAGTGCTGGTAATGCTGATTATACATCACAATCATAAATGCTTCCTAATTTATCATGGTCACTCCAAGAAAGCAATACGAGATGTCTGAAATGGAAAGATAGTCTCTGAATTTCAAGATAGTGAGCATTTCAGATGAAGTGGATCTTAGAAAGAAACCTTGAGAAAAATCAATAAATTTAATTAACATTAACAGTAAACAGGATTTCAACAACTGAATAAAAAAGGTGACAACTGAATAAAAAAATAAAAGTGCGTCACCAGATGCATATTATTATTAGAAAGCAATTTGTATTATTTGAGTATTTTGGTCCTAAATAATTATAATAATCTGTCTTGTTAAAAAATTACTCATTTAATGAAAGGTATGAATAGAAATCTAATGTTAGTGTTGTTGACATTTTTAAACCTGTATTGATTTTTAAATTGCAATCCTTAATACTTACATTCTATTATTTAAAAGCTGATATTTTGCAATGATGTAATTTTTAGTGTATACAGATAGACTTCATATTTTGGAATTCACAAGAGGTAATATGTGTATTATAACCATTGTTTAATGTCTTCCACTGACGACACAGTGGCCACAAAGCAACGTACTCAAATTTTACCCATGCTCATAATGTAGATGCAGAATGAAGGTATAATTTTTATATTGTTTATAAGGTTACCAGGAGTGGACAGCAATTAACAACAGTAGTGGAAGTAACATGAATGTGATTATATCTCTGACAAAAGTTTTTGAGGGGATATAAATGTTGAAATTGTTCTGAAACCAAATATACCAGCTACAGGGTAAAGTGCTAGGACTTTAGAATACTAGTTCATCTACATTATAATGAGACCCTGTCTCGATCTGATGATGGAATTGCATGCAGGAACAGACTTTGTGTTTAACTTTTCTAGTTGTTAAAATAGAAAACAATGTTTGCCAACATTATTCTTTACACTTAGAGTGATCTGCTCTTTTGTAAGATTTTTCGAGGGTCAGAATTTCATTTATTGAATGCTTTCTTTCAACATTTTCTGTTTGCTTGTTTGTTTACTAGTCTTATTGGTATGTAATTTACCTACTATACAATTTCACGCCATACGGAGTTGCATCATCATCATCATCATGACAATCAATTTCAGAATATTTTCTTCTTCCTTGTGGTCATTGTTCTCAGTTTCCCATTTTCCCCAACCTCCACTTTCATTCACCGAAGTAATTATTAATCTAGTTACTACCTCTATATATTTACCTATTGTGGATTTCATATACATAACATCTTGCAATATTAAAAAGGAAAGCAACAATGACAAAACAAAGCAAGATAAATGTCTCAATTAAAAATGAGGCAGAAGATATTTAAAACATGCAGCAACTTGAAAATGAGTTAAAAAGTAGTTCAAATGATAACATGCAGCATTTTAATCTGACTATATCTACCATAATCGGCTTAACAATGCTCTCTCGCTGATTGCAAGATTCCTCACATCCCCATCCTTGGCCAGAGGAGATTCTCTGGAAGCTTAAACCTCATGCAGATGCTGCCAATGGACTGGAGGCACTCACTACCCTTCACAGGATTCCTCAAAGGGGTTCTCAGAATTTAAACGCTAATGGTGTCCTCTTCTTTAGTCTTGTTTTTTATTCACAATTCTTGGATCAAACAAGTGACCAGACATCCTGCTTTTTAACAATTAACAACGTCCTGCGGTTGTCTAAATTAAGATAAATATATTACAATACTATTTTGCATTCTATGACAGTTTTTGTTGCCCCATATAGACCAAAATTTTAATCAAGATTCCCCCCCCACTTCCTCCCAATCAATTGTGTCCTACTTAAAATCTGGTCACTGTTTGATTCAAACTGGACACAAAGTTTCTTCTAGGTGGACTCACCACCTCACTTAGAGAGCTGCTTGATTTTCGTCTTTTGTTTTTGATAGCTGCTTGTTTTAAGGTAAGTCTTTAAGACCCCACTCACTATTCTTTCTGATTATGGATATGTTCTGTCCTATTTTCCTTATTTGACTCAAAATGATGTGAAGCAGAGTGTTTATCACTGCTTGTCTAGGACACAAAAGGAAGGGCAGGAGAGGAAGAAAAAATGGCAAGGCTCAGTGTGTCAGAGAGGGTTCTCTAGAGAAATAAAACCAGGACTCTACTAATTATCTTTATATATTTATATAGAAAGAAGAGTATATAAGATAAGAAAGAAACAGTTAAATAATCTATAATGCAGTACAAATTGCTCGGTGCAACTCATTTGCATGAGGCAGCTAGAAGACTGGCAGTCCTTGGAGTCTTGAGGGCCGCTGAGTAGTCCTCTGTAGAGCAATTCAGGTTATCTGGTCACAGGCAGCAAACAGCAGAGCAGGTCCCCAACAGTCAGCCAGATGACAGAGTCCAACAGTCCCCAGCTCAAGAGATGTATAGCCCAGGAGTGTGGCGAAGTAGGGCTTGAAGGAACTGCAACTCACAGCTCCACAGTCCACGATTAGGTGTCCCACGGGTAGTGTTGCTTGGAGGTCGAGGCACAGGATGAACAAGGCAGCTCTCTTGTCCGAAGATCCGCAAGCAAGAGAAAGAGAGGGCAGAACTCGCCGAGCCCTTCCTATCTCTGCCCTTCAATTCATCCTGTGTATTCATTGGTCGTGCAGTCTCAACAGACCCTACAATCTTCTGTAGTCATGTTGGCATAACAAACCTGCCCATCATACTCAGTTTGCTGTACAAAATTGAATTTCCTAGTTTTATTCCTTCTTTGCTTTTTGCTGAAGACACTAAAATAATAACCTGGAAATGAGAGTTATCGGTTGACAGAACCCATTAATGATTGGGTAGAATATATCATCCAATAAAAAAATTCATTTTACTTGTGCCTCAAATCATGGGGATAAAAAGAAACTTCAGAAAAGACCAATTACTATTATATAGAGGTATAGATATGAAGGCCTTCCCAGAGTTCATGGAAAATAGTATTAAAATTCCTCTTTTCCCCTGGATTTCAGAGTTGTCAGTCCAGGGTCACTGGCTAAAGAATGCTCTCGACTCCCAGCTCTCCTTTCTTGGGGGTACTGGGTGTCCTCTCTCTCCCTCTGCAATCACTCCTTGTAAGCCGGATGGAATGGCAAACTCGCCAGGCCCTTGTGAGAATTATACCTTATGGCATCATTCCACCACACTTGGAGTGAAAGCTAGAAGACCATAATGAGAAGCTTCAGATTTAAAACATCTACTCATCACTCTATTTTGCAGAGGCATATACTATAAAAGGGAGTGTCTTGATCTATAACAATGCTTATCACATAATGGTTTATTTTTTAAATTGAAATATTATTTAAGTAACTTGTTATTCAGTCAAATTTTCAAAATGGGGAAAAGAAAAATTAGCATTCCTTCATGAGAAAAATCATATCACTATGTTGCTTTAAAGTTCACTCTGGTGAGCAAAATTAGCTCTACTGCTTTACCAATTACTCTTGGTATTCCTTATTAGCCAAGAAACTGAACATCATGTTGAGAAACTACATTTGTGTCACCTTATTAAGAGGATGATGCACAAAACAAATGTCTCATTACAGGTTTTCTCCACCATCAAAGAGGAGAGGAATCACATAAAATCTTTCCTAATCCAAAATGATAAAATGAAGACGTAATTATGCATAATTTATAAGGGAAAACTTGTGAGTGTTCCCAGACTAAAAATAGCCTACCAAAAATTTGAACATATCAAATAAAACAACAAAACTAAAATAATATTAACATATGCCTTATGTAAAGTAGAATGTATGCATATATTTACATTTACATAGGAGATTACACATATCCGTGGAGACAAAGCTTAGTGACGCCACTCTCACTGACCAGAGTGCTTATACTATCCGTTGGTGGCTCCCTGCAAAACAAACACTGAAATCTCATTTTTCTTTTTGTCTTTTTCCATTAAAGTGAAAATTTTCTTATATATTTTGCTTGGACAAAATACACCTTAATATAAGTCTCTCATGAAAGCAAAGAAGGCACTTTTAAATTCAGGATTATCTGAATTGGCTGGGGAAGCAGGAGCACTTTGTACTTAAAATAAAGTGATAAACAAAGCCCATTGTCTGAAAGCTATTTTCACACATTCAACTTGATGTAGGGTTTCCTGTAAACATTTTCAGGATCAGGCAGCTTCATCCTTTTTCCATCTGATGATCGGTGGGCTTGGATCACTGACCTTACTTGACCTTTAGGTTCCAAAAGCTGATCAAAAGTATCACTAAGTGATCTCTACCCTTTCTCCTCAACCTAGCACTATGGACTCAGTCATCCTGACAGCGATATCTAGACCGATACACCCATGGCCTATTGAACAAAATGTGGTTTTTTATATAAAACAGACCAAGTAAAAAATAAAACAGTGGAACATCCAAACTTGCCTCTGGATTTTAACAAATTTTGAACAAATTCATACTATTCCTCTGCTTATGACCTAGGTAATAGGAGACTGGAAACAAGTTATACATTGCTAGGTAAAAGAGGTTTGATAATTCTGGGGATATTCTATAGAAGAAAGGAAAGACCTTGTATCAATGGAGTTTTTAGCTTCACATTGATATTCTACGCTGAGCTGGACACACTTCTCCCACATAAATTTTCTGTCACCTCCCTGGGACTGAATCCTCATCCACCTCAGAAGACACTTCTTTAAAGGTATCCTTAGGCAGCATGAACTACTTACTAGGGCTTTAATGACACTTGGTATGAAATGGTTACCAAAGAATCATAAAATAACCTATTACACTTTCACAGATCTGACAAGAACTTAGAAACTTAGATACTTGGGTATTATTAAATGTCATCTATGTCTCTAGGGCAGTGGTTCTCAACCTTCCTATTGCCATGGCCCTTTAATACAGTTCCTCGTGTTGTGATGACCCACAAACCATGCAACTGTTTTTGTTGTTACTTCATAAGTGTAATTTTGCTACTTCTTTGAGTGCACTACTCTGGTGAAAGGGTTATTTGACCTGCTCAAAGGGGTCACAACCCATAAGTTGAGAACCACTGCTGTCTAAGAGCCATTGGTTTGTAGTTGAACACACACTGTGTGCTGCCCACAGTCTCTTATGTGGAGACCTTAGCATTGGTTAATCATTGATGGGGCTTACTAAAGCAATCTAATTCATTGTAGTTCATATCAGCTTCGTATTGAAAATAGACACAAACACTATGTAAATGAAAGTCTACTCAGCTACCATTCTGAGTGTATGGAGGACCCCATGGTACTACAACTCTGATTAGTGGCAAAGCAGATCTTGCTCACATCCTGCCAAAGAGGTTTTCTCTAGCTCTGCAATCAACACATCAAATTCAATCATCATGTTCGCATCATTGCATATTTCAACTCACTCTTGCCCTTTGCTAAAAGCTGTCATCTTTGATGTGCCAATAAAACTTGCAATAGGCAGGTTATAACACTGTCAATTCTGCTCCTGAACACACCTCAGTAACTAAAGCCCTAGTATTAAATACCAAGGGATACCATACAGGTAAGTGAATAAGACTGAGTGTTTACTGAGCAGTGGCTGTATTTTTAAAGCACAGCTACCTGGGAGACACTATTGAGCGTTCACGTTCAGAAATGTGTCAGTTGCAGAGAGTGCTGTGCTGCCTCACTCACTGGTTTAAGCAAGTTACATAACTTCTGCTCATTTATTCCCTTCATTCAAAAACAATGACAAAGCAGTATTCATATCATATAGTTCTGAATAGGATTAAATAAACAGTGCTTGGGAAGTGTGCTTGGTACAAAGAATGCACTCAATAAATATTCAGTACTATGTATTGAATTTCCGATGAGGTTATATATCTGTATGCCAAGGATTTTTATATATGGTTTATTGTTGTCTCACTGGAATAGATTTGCTATCTTATTGTACAAACATTGAACAAAAGGAATCGAACAAACAAACTGGCTATGGCTTTATTTTGAGGGAGTCTGATTTTTTCCATAGATATCATTGTTCCAAACCATTGTGAGATTGTCACGTGAAGTATTCATGAACTCATCTTCACAAACTTGAATTGTGTGTCATTAGTGACAAGACTTTTGTAAAACAATTGAATTCTTAAAGTGTGACTCTACTAAATTAAATTCCATGAGTTTGCTCAATGTTAACAGTTTGTATTTATAAATATAAAACATATAGGATCAAAAGACATAAGATTGTAACCCATTACTGTGTTTGAGAATTAGGAAACTATTCTATAGTTTAAAGAAACTTGCACAGAGAAGGGGCTATTGCACATAGAAAGGTTGTTCCATGAAGAGTAAAACCATACAAAACTGTCAACTTTCTCCTAAAATCTTAAAGACAGAAGGTGATCAAGAAATAATTTCAAAAATAAGTGAGTGTAATTTTCCGTAAGGGGAGAAATAACTGTAAAATGATGCATGGAAATCTCAGAAAAACTCAGACCCTTCAAGCATCCCCTAAGATTTTATAGTGTAGCCATTAACATCAGGTGGTGATAGTATCAAGATTGTGGAAGTTAAGAAAATTACATATGCTACCTAAAGAGAAAATTTTCATATGATTTCTGTAATGTTTGTTCTTATAAATAATGATATATATTTTTAACTTTTAAGTAAATATTTAGCAGTTTTATTTCACTAAGTGAGCTAGCAAAGAGGTCAAGGTCATGTAATTGCCAACTGCTCATGAGAACTGATGGAGGAGGAGGAGGAGGAAAGCTACATATGGCCCATCCCAGGACTCCTTGAAAGTAGTACAGCCAGAATGCCTCTGAGAGGCAACGATGGCGAGACGTCTCCCATGTTCCTTGGACACGATGTCAGGAGAGGCCAGCGCCTAGAGAAGGGTATGGTTTGGTAAAGTAGAGGGGTCATTAAAACAGTGGAAGGTTCTTCACAAGGTGGACTCGCACAGCAGTTGTAACAATGGGCTTCAGCACAGGAATGATTGTGAAGACGCTATAGGGCCCACAGTGCTTAACATCCTTGGACATACACTCACTATGAGTGGAGACAGACTTACAGCCTCTAGCAACAACAACAAGGACAACAACAATAGTACTTCTTATCTTGCATAACAAAATAGCCATTTCCCTTGACATAGCCACTTTGTGACTCCTTTCTTTTTTTCCTGGCTCAAGTATATTTCAGCAGGTGCTACAGTATATCTTCTCTCTCTCTGTTATTGACTGCTTTCTGGTTAGTGCTATTGGGCCTGAGGGTTCTCCTGCCCTCTGAGTGATTGCTACTATTAATTACCTTCTGCTAAATCATAACCTATATTTAACCCACTCTGCTGTGAGTTAGTTTCTAATCCACTAGCTGAGCAGTAGATTCTAAATAACAGACTACACAAAATAATTGTAAAAATGGAATTGTATGTATTAAATCTCAACTCTTAATAAATAAATAAGACATCATGAAGTCAAAATGATAAATCATTCTTCATGTATACAAAAAATGGTGTGTGATGGTGTTTAATCTTTAATGTCAGAATGGGAGAGAGAGAGAGAAAAAAAGTATTAGCATGAGACTAAGCCTGATTCGCGTAAGGTAAAGATCAGACATGCCTTCACTTCATCCTCCCAAATTTTACCAATTTTTACACTAACCATCTTTCCCAGAATGCAATCTACTTCTCTTCTGGGTTTGATGGTTTATTGAAAGGCAGCACAGAACTCAAAGACAAAGCACACAGTTATGGGCAGTATTTGAGGAGTAATTGCTTATTCTTCAGATTCAAGAACACTCAGGATACAATTTAAATTAGAACAGTCTCAAAATACCCACAGCTACAACCAGCCTTCATTGCATCTTGGCTTCGGTCAGCTTAGACATGTGTAACACAACTCTTTCAGCTCTGTGCTGATTCATGCTCACTCCATCTGCAAGCCTTCTGCCTCAAGTTTTCTCACCTCCTGCTCCGAGGAGCCCACAGGTCTCGCCTCTTGCTGTTCTCTGGTCCTCCTGCCTCTGCCACCTTCTCTGCTACCTCTTCTCATCTCTGGTGCCATCACCCTCTGTCTACTGCATTGAGGAGGTTCAGAGCCTGGATCCTAAGTTCCACTGCTTTGTTGACTCTTCTTTCTTGATGGCAGAAAAATGCCCTCTGGAGGTTTTTCATTTTTACACCTATCAGGGTGGCTGAACTAGTCAATTCCATACATGTTATTTGCATGATCCCATTCCCCAAGTGTGCCACATACCTTGATTCCATTATGAAAAACACATCCAGCTCCTAACTATAAACAGCTCAGGTTTCCCTCATTCTGCCCAGTCATTTGGTGGGAACTACAAAGAATATGGTGTCAAAGACCATCTCAAGTAACTCACTGCCCTGTAGCAATGTTGGTTGATATGATATTATGTGACTTTTTCATATTCTTTCTGAATGCATTGCCACCACACACCATAGAATCTTCAAATAGGCACTTTGCAGTATGATAATATGCATGATTTATGAGTTACCATTAAACAACTGTTTGATTGACAGACCCAGGCATTCCCAAGTGCTTCTGAGGTACATTCTGCTGTTATGAACAAGGAATAGCTTAATGTCTTAATTGATGAGTCTTCTAGTCAATTAGCAAGGTAATGAGGTAAAGCCTGTTTATGTGCAGCTACTTTCAGAGGCAATGCATTACAAACCATAAATACCAAGTAACCGGATTTTTTATAAAACGAGAAGTAGCTATATTCATCCAGCTATGTGATATTGCTTCAAAAGGGTTGCATAGGATAAGAAAACATAGTTAGGTAAAGGACCTCTTAACCTGAATGCTCTGATGACTTAATCACTCTTCTTTGTTTTGTTCTTTAACTTTGTTTTGTAACTTCTGTTACCTGAGATTAACCATGTCCTTGGAATATATGTGCAGAGGCCTGGGCGTTCTGTTTATGGCCCTCCAATGATGATGCAGTGTCCTGAGTGAAACTCAATGGAGGAAGTACTTCTGGCCAGAGAAGTTAGTCTACAGGCTGTCTGCATGTGGGGAAGTCTGCATGTGGGGAAGTATTGTTCTTGAAAGAATATAGCCATCCAGAATTCTATATCTGCTGGTCAAGAGTTTTAAAGTCTAGATGTTTTTATCTTCCTTGATCGATGTCACTGATTCTTCTGTTGTGTCCAAACCGTATTGACTTTATTATACCACTCCCATTACAAAAGGGATATTTTGACTGATTTACCAGAAACTGACTAGACAACATCATTCCATCAGCTAATGCCATACCTCAGAGGAGACAAAGTAGAAAACCAAACTCTGTCTTGGAACCAATTCTGAGGCAAAGAAACCCTGTAGGACAGATTGAGCTGCCCATTTAGATTTCTGAGTCTGTCACACTGTACAGGGCCAGAAATCCTCACCTTCTCCTGTAGAGGGGTTGGTGGGTTCAAATCGCTGACCTTGTGATGATTACCCCAATACATAGCCTGCTTTATATCCCCAGAGCTTGTGAGCAAGAAGCTTCAAATGAATCATAATCATTCAAAGAATCACATACATAGGAAAGGGTATCTAATCATTCAAATGATAATGATACAATTACTATTTTTAATTACATTTCTTTAAAAGCCCCCCTTTTGATCCACTAACCCATCAAACCCTGCTGTCTAAATAGAATCATTAAAAATCAACTCTTGAGATGGGCATGTTCTAGTCCAAAATTAATAAAACAATTTGGAATTATTTAAAAAGCAAATTTAGCATAGGTTATAAAATAGAATATTGTATTAGCTAAATGAACTCATAGAAAGTACTTATATTCTCTATTTAATCAGACAAGAATGTTATTCTATTCTACTCCTTGGATTTTAAATTCCTTAGTGTACCTTCTGGATAGTTAAAAAATGTGGCCCAAATATTACTTGTCATAGTAAGAATACTTTTTAGGAGCACATGGTATGTATATATGCATATATACATATATATCTCAGATATTGCTGGAACGTGAGCAGTGAGTAAATCCCAACGGATTTCAGGATCAAAAACTCGCTTCCCATGAGCATTTCTGACTCACAAACACTCTAGTGAGTCTGTAAAGCTTCACTAGATCAGGTGACTTCACCTTTCTTCCTTGAAGGAGCCAGTGGGGTTCAAACTGCTGATCTTTCTGTTAGTAACTCAAGAACTTAACACACTATGCCACCATAACTCCTTGATTTGCAAAATTTCCCCCCATCAAAACCACACACTATTTTTGCATATTTTCTCATAAGCTAGGCAAATTTAACAGAAATATCCAGGTTTGGTACATATTAAAGAAAGCTACCTCCACATAGCTGTTGTCTATTATATAAGCTATTTGGGGACAGGAAATATATCATTTAAATATTCCCAATAACCTTGTGAATAAGTCATCATGTCATGTAAAAATGCCTCTAAACAATTCAAAATAACCTGTCTATAATCTAACACATAATAAGTAGATAAAATAGTGATGCATACTTGATGTACCTAACACACGATTGGATTTCAGACTTTTTCTCCCTACAGGAAAACGAACAAGAATAAGAAGAACTATTTCATAGTATAAAAAATAAGAGATTAAAGACTTAAAAATACAGCACTCAATCTGCAGACCCTAAGTCACTCACCATCATCCTGTCAATTTTGATCCATAGGTATGCAGTCATGTACTTCTGTTAATTTTATGATTGAAATGTAGGGGTGGAGTATAGCCTCTTAATCTGGAGATAGCCATTGAGTAGCCAATGAGGTCTCTATGTGGGCATGGCTTTCTCCTGAGACTTCTGGGAAATCTCGCGATATGTCCCTCATGAAGATGAGAAGCTATCTTTCCCAGTTGTTGGGAGTTAGTCTCAGAGATGATGAATTATGGACAAGACAAGATGGCAGCATCTGAGGAGCTGGAGGAGCCGGTGCAAAGACCACATGGCTTTACCCTGATGGAGCCAGAACTGAAGCTGAGGCGGCCACATGGAGACCTCTGCCAGCGATGAGTTGCTTCTGCTGTTCTGATGGACCCTGAGCCCTGGAAGCGAGGAGCCATGTGGAGACCCCTGCCAGTGCCGGGATTCTGCACCCACTGACCTGTGACTTTGTGAGTTGGAAGGAGATTTTATAGACTGATAGCAGTCATAAAATCGGACTTATGACTTTGAACTGGACTGGATTGAGATGCTTAATGTCCTATTTCTTTTATATATAAACCTTTTCCTTATACCCATATGCGTGTCTATAAATTTGTTCCTCTAGTCTACCCGGACTAACACACAGCAATACTCTAAGACAGGGTGGAACTACCTTTCTACATTTTAAAGACTGTAAATCTTTATGAAATAGACAGTCTTATATTTTTGCCTCCAGTTCAAGACTTGGTGTCACTAGCATGTGGCTACCTTAGTCTGAAGAAGGACTTATGGAATAATATTGAACTTATGGATTTGAATTGAAATGGACTGGATGCCCCTTTGATATATTATTACCTCTTGATATAAAGTTCTTTCTTATATAGATACATGTTACAGCTTTCATTTTCATAGATAATCTCATCTACCATAGTCAAGAAAAGGCTGCTGTAGTTGTTTATTTTGTCTGCTCTTCTCCACTACCTTCACTATAATTTTTACAGTTTGAATTGTGGATTCATATACTGACATATTTTAACATGAGAGTACTTGGAAATAAGGATTAAGAGTACATAAGTCTTATGATTAAAATTGCTGCTATTTTGCCAGTTATATTTATTTTGTTCCACTTTGAGAGCATTTCATATTAAATTATTTTTTTCCTGGTTGGTATTATGATTAAAGTTGTGAATTAGCATAGGTAGGCCATTATTCTCAGTTGTTTTGCAATTATAATGTGGTCATTCTTTGTAAGGAAATTTGAAGCAATATAATAAGTTTTATGAGGAAATCAGCTATTAAAAGCCAATCAGCTGAAATGTAGTGTTTCTGGGGTGTGGACTGTATTTAGCATACATGGATGTTTTGGCAAAACTTATTGCAAATCCTTCATTGACTTTTTAATATTCTGGAACCTACATCGGACTCACCATCTGACCTCTGGGTCATGGATTTGACCCACAGCATACCATAGTGACTGCCAATTTTGCATGTCAGTCTCTGTATGCAGCATCTGCCTATCCTCCACAGCTGTTTGACTGGAGAAACCTCAAGTCTGACATTTAAGTCATGACTTTTGCACCTGTAATCATCACTACAACTCATTGCCAGGGAGTCAGTACAAATCTCCCTCTTTCCATTTGGGGGACTTGCTACTTGTTTCAAACTGTTGATCTTGTGGATCTCAGCCCAACCTATAACCTCTATGCCACCAGGGCAGAGCGTTAGCCATGTCTTTAATGATCAGTCAGTCTCTCTTTCTCTCTCCCTCTGTGTGTGTGTGCTGGTTTGTTTTAATTTTGCAGGTTTGAACATATGCTGGAGTTCTTGATTCCAGTTTCCAGATTGACTAGGAATATAGACTAGGATAACCATTTCTGAGCGATTCATCACCAGAAGACCTATGAATAACAGTAAACATTGTGAAATATCATGACAGAGTATAAGTCTCTCATGCTAGAAGGTATTCAAGATACAACTAGGGAAAAGGTGGAATTAGAGTAGAATTGGCCTAATTATCTAAATAGAGCACAATTTTCAGAACCTTCATATTTTTTTTTGCTCCTATGGCACTACTGAAAATGAGAAGAGACAGCTGCACTCAATAAATCAAATGGCATGTTCCACCAGGAAAATCCAATACATAAAACCCATTTTAAAGAGTTAGGATATCATTTGAGGACGTAGGCAGCCTGATCCATACTGTGGTATTCTCAATTGCCTCATATAGATGGGAAAGTTTGACAATGAATAAGAAGGAACATAAAAGAATCAGTTATCTGAATTAGACTATTTGCAATGAATATTGAAAGTACCATCTATATTGAAAGTACCATAGATGGCCAAAAGGCTACCCTATTTTTTTGGCCATAAGATGCACTCTTTGGCTGAGCCCCGGTGGCGTAGTGGTTGTGCGCGGGACTTCGGCCTACTGGGATGGAGGTTCAATTCCTGCTCCCAGGAGCAAAGGTTGGGCCTCCTACTCCCACCACCTGAGGGCAGTGATGCCTAAAAAAAAAAAAAAAAGATGCACTCTTTGTCCACGCCAAGGTGGGGAGGAATGAGGACTTCTCTCATGATCCGAAGATGTGGTACCCCAGAACATTTTAGGATAGTGACACTATTTGGTTCAGATTTTTTTTCTTATTTTGCTGCTCTAAAACTGGGTGTGTCTTATGGTCAGGTGCACCTTATGGTTTGAAAAGTGTGCTAAATGGGTTAGTTTAGATAAAGTGTAGCCTGAATCCTCATTAGAGCCAAGAGTGTTTAGATTTTTGTCTCCTGTGCTTTGGCCATATTATCATGTGATACCTGTCCCTGGAGAAAGACTGGTTTGGTAAAGTAAGAGAACACAGAGCAATAGGAAGACTCTCATTGAGAGGGATGGAGACCTGGGACCAACATGGCTTCAGCATAACAATTATGAAGCTGGCACAGGAGTGTGTAGTGTTTTTTTCCTGTTGTACATCTGGTTGGGAATGAGTGAGGACCGATTCAGCAACAGCAACAGCTAGCAACCAGAACAACTGGCTAGCATTATTATAATTATTATTAATCATTACAAGTTTCACTTAGATATTATTTTTGTTTCAACTTTTTCCTAGCATATAATGCATTGCATTATATGGGTACTGAGACAAACATTCTTCTTATTCATATTAAAATTCAAGTGCAATATATCATGATTTACCTTTTCTATTCAGGATTCCTTTACATTTAGTACTAGTGGTGAAGTCACATTACTAGATGTATTTTTGTAACTTCCAACAAATTTTTGGGTCAGCAACAAATACTCACTGTCATCAAGTTGAATGCAACTACAGCAATGCTATGTTGGGTGTCTGAGATTGTACTTCCCCAAGGGGACAGATAGCTAGCCACAGCTTTCTCCCATGGTGTGGTCAGTGGCTAGTAGTCACAGACCCAGCTGTGAACAGTCCAACATTTACCCCACCATACCAAGAGGAAAAATAAAAAACAAATAAAACTCACTGTCATTGAGCTGACGCTGACTCATGGTGACTGCAGGGCAAGGTAGATCCGCATCTGTGAGATTCAGAAACTGTAACTCTTTTTATGGGAGGGAAAGGCCCCATCTTTCTCCTGCAGAGCTGGTTGGTCGTTTTGAACTACAAAGCTTACAGATCGCAACCTGATGTGTAACCACTATGCCTTTCCCAGAGAAGTAGGAAGCATGAAATAGAAGAGACAGGTCTGTTTGCTATTCTCTTAGATGTATAAGTGAACCTTCTCAGAAGTAGGAAGAGAGAGAATCCTCTGACCGCCCAGAAAGATAAACCAATACCAGAGTGCTTATAAGAGTCCTGTCTCTAGCAGTGGAGAGGGCAGAGACATCAGAGGCTGTTGGATTGGGTCATGAGACAAAGCAGAGTTGCTGTACTGAAACCACAAGTCAGAGTAAAGGAGCAGCACCAACATGGGAGGCACAGTAGTTGGCTTCCCACCTACAGGGCAGGGATCTAAGAGACAGAGGACCAGAGAAAAGATGTCTTCTGGTGTGGCTGAGATTAGGTACTGCAGACCAAAGGATGGTATCCTTAATATTTAATATCATTAGTCCACCTAGAAAACGCCGTAAGTTTGAGTATTGGCTTCAAGTTCTATGTGACCATTGCAATAAATCCTGAAACCAACCAGAAAGTAGAGTGTTATGAGAGGGATATAGATTTAATTAAAATAGGGTAAAAAAAAATGGGTCTCTGCCCTGTATCTTGTAACAACTCACCCAGAGACTTCGTGTAGCCTTTGTGGCAGTGTGTGAAGACATTTTCTCAACATCTGTCATTACATTTGGGTTGTTTTAAAATAAATACTGTTAAAACAATTGGTGGAATATAAGAAAATTGGGAAGAAGCTGGTAGGCTTTTTCCTTTCTATGTCTGTCAAGGATCAGCTGAAGGAAGGAAACAAGGATTGTGTAAGATAATATTTGTGATCAGCAGAGTCATATATTTAATTCTTACTTAAGCCTGAAAAATGTACAGACACGACCCTCTGACCTCCCCAATTCTTGTCATATAAGTCTGTGATAGTTGCGGTTCTGAGTCAATTGGGGGTGGGGTAATATTTTCAATAGTTTGTTCTTATTTCTAGATGGTGTCAAGCCAGTTTCAATTTTCACCCAGCCTGTGTCCAACCAAACGGACAACTGCCTGATCCCACGCCAGCTTCATAATTTTTCTCATATCTGCCCCCCTTGTTGCAGGCATTGTGTCAATCCATCTTGTTGAAGACTTTCCTTCTTTTAGTTCCCCCTCGACTTTATCAAGCATGAGTATCCCCATCTGTGTCTCTGAGGAGCACTCTGGTTGGACTTCTTCCAAGACAGAGTTGCTTGCTGTTTTGGCAGTGCATAGGATTTTCAATATTCACTAGCACTGCTTTCAAAAGCATAACATGCTTGTGGGCTTCCTTATTCAATGCCCAACATGCATGTGAAATAATGGATACTAGTACACTTGGGCCTGGTGCACATTATTCCTCAAAGTCACATCTTCGCTTCTCTATACTGGGAAGAGGTCTTGTGCAGCAATTGTACTCAATGCAATGCATCATTTCACATCTTGACCACTGCTTCGATGAGCATTGATAGTGGATCCAAGTGAGACAAAATCTTTGACAACTTCCACCTTCTCTCCATTAATCATGAAGTTTTCTATTGGTTCAATTGTGAGGATTAGGTTTTCTTTATATTGACTTGCTGTAAACTGAGTTTGGTTATTAAGTTGTAGTAAATCCCATTATTGAGATCTCTTCAAGGATATGTCTCATTCCATTAGGAATGCACACTAGAAAAATTTGCTTGCTTTTTGTGGGATCTACATTATACATCTGTGTCGTCTATTAACCTCAGATTTTTAATCTATCCAGAAGCCAACTGTATTGGCTAGTGATGCTTGAAGATGTCACTTTGTCATTTTATCTGCTGACCCTGGATTCATTCACCTCTGCAGCAAGAAACCTCTCATTTGACTGGCCAATCTTCTATCCACCAGCTAATAAAGCTGTGACTCAGGCATCCAACTTCATGTATGATCCATAGATTGGAACTTGCTCTCCTGTGAAACTATGCAAACCACTTCCTTGTTATAGTCCTTTTTATAGTCATCAAGAAGATCATTTTTTCAATTCCTGTAAAACTTTTGGTCACAACAACCCACAGGGTAATTCTGTTATATTGGATCATTAAGAGTCAGAATCAACTCCATGGCAACATGGCAACGAGTTAGGTTTCGGTTTCATATATCCATAGAAATCTGGTTGGGCTGTGTGTTAGTCTAGGTAAACTATGAATCACATCCACAGAAACTCATATAAGAGAGAGTTTTATAGAGAGAGCAAGTATACATTCAGAAAGCATCCCAACCCAGAGCTGTCCAAGACCAAAAGTCCAACATTAGCCCATGCCTGACCCCAATCTACAAAGTCTTCTTAATTCTCACAAAACACATGCAATGACTCTGACAGCAGGAGGAAAACTGAACCAGTGAGCATGTAAGAATCTTAGCCCTAGGAGGAGTCTCCACATGGCTGCTCTAGCACCCAGGGCCGTGTCATAGTAGATCGAGGCTGTGTCTCCTCAGGGGTTTCTCACAGGAAGTGATCCTTGTAAGCAGAAGCAGGGAACTGGCTAAGGCAGCTGAACCCTGGGCCAACCCAAAGAGAGCATGAGACCCGAGAACTAGGAAGGTGACACTCACCGAGCTACTTATTGCTCTGGCCTTCAATTAATCCCACCTGTATTTATTGGCCAAGTTGGCACAATAAACCTTAATTATCCAGAGGCGGCCATGTAAGACAGCCCTGTTAGTGGTGCAGCTATTCCAGGTGCTGTGTGGGAAAAAATCGAGGCGAATTTATAGCCTCAGAAACCCTGTATTTGATTAGTGAATTGACGGATTGGCAGTGGATGGCTGTCATTGCTTCACTGGTTTCGCTCCTCTAGAGAACCTACCCTGAGCTTATTGGTTCCAGTTGCAGTTCCAGAGAAAGGAAATCATAAGGATTTGTTTTCTCAGTAGCTTCTCAAGTTTTATTAGTGTTAAAGGCAGTGACAACTACTTCCATTAGTGCAGATAGGCCTGCTTCTATTAATTATCATATGCAAAACATAAGCATCAAACATTGGTGAGAAGTGAGGCATAGGTCATTGTTTCCAACCTCATTTGATTTGCCATCAACATTTTCATTAAAATATTCCTCAACCGCCCTTATGGAAGTTAAAACTTTTGTAATATAGTCTATTCTCCCAGGATAAAGTGTGGTAATTCTGAAAAACTGAGGTCTCTACAAAATACCACAGTAGGTGGTATCTTCCTCCCTCTGGGAAACAGTGTACTAGGTGATTATGGGCTTGAAAATGTATGCACTTTTGTAACAAGAAATATCAGAAATCTTGTTGTTTCTCTTACTTACAGTAGACAATTGAGACACCTTTCACTTCAGTGAACTTTCTAGTGATCCAGGGGTGTGAGCCATCTCAACATATTCCTATTCATGTGAAGGATAAGTTATTGACCACTCCCACAGTCAAACAACAAGGTAGAATGCTTTTTTGAAATTTGGAGGAAATATATCCATCATCCAAGTGTGTTACTCAACTTATTTTTCTAATAACTTGAACATATCTGTGTTATTCTGGGAAGAATAGAGAAACAAATCCATAGACTTGCATTTGTGTATAAGAAAGGGGTTCAGCTACAAGAGCAATTTAGCATTGAGAAAACATCCCAGCCTCGTCTAGTCCAAGGTCATAAGTCCGATGATAGCGCATGTATCTCATACCAATCCATAAAGTCCTTGTCAGACTCACAAAGCACCTGTAGGACAATCACAGCCAGTGGGTGCCGAGTCTTGTGTATCCAGTGGTGGCAGAAGCCTCTCAGCACTGGCAGGGCTCTCCCGTGACTCCTCAGCACCCAGGGCTGAATCAGGGTAGGTCCGTGTGACTTCTCCTCAGGGATATCTCACAGGAAGGCAGCCTTGTCAGTTGAGGCTCTTCAAAGGCTTGAACCTGGAGAGAGTGGCTCTGCCTCCAAGAAGGAACTACCACATTTCCCAGAATTCTCAGGAGAAGGCCATGCCGACATAGAATTCTCATTGGCTATCTCCAGATTGACAGGCTAAACTACCCACCCCCTACACTCTTAATCCACAAATTGACACCAGATAAAATGACTGCCACAATATGCTAGTTTTGAGTGTGGCCCAGAACAAGAGAACCCTCTGAAACAGGTTAGGCTGCCAGGTAAGAAACTCCATGACTTGGAACATGATCCAACTTATCTAATAGTACCTGAAGTGGCATGATGGATGAAGATATACTTTGGAGTATTTAAATTGTGCCTACTGGTGAATCTCAAAGGAAATCTTCAAGATTTTAGATCAAAGACCCCTATCGTGTGCAGGTTCAATTTAAGAAGGAGTTTTGGGCTCATTTATGGACAAATATATTGTGATATATGAATTCACACATAGACACATGCATAATAAAACAAGAGAGAAATACTCAAAACTGTATGTTCTTTCCACAAATAGCTACACAGTAGGCAACTGATATTTATAACTATATTAATTTAAATTTTTCATCATTATATTGGGAGCTCTTACAGATATTAAGACATTGCATAGTCCAAGCACATAAAGCAATATTGTACAACTGCTACCACAATTAGTTTCAAAACATTTCCTTGCTTCTTTAACTCATTGATGACAGTTCCCTTCTATCCCCTAGCTCCCCAGCCATACCCCCAAGGAATCCTTATTTATTTTCCCCTATAACAGCAGCCACCACGCCCCCTGTACCTTAAGCAATCCTATATATTCATTCACATACAATGCTGTTGTTAGGTACCACCCAGTGGAGTTTCCCCGGAAGCAAAATAATCAGAGGTGGGTGGATGCAAAGTCATGTGGCTCCAAGTCTATGAAAACATGGAAGAGCACTGGCAGCTCACAGAATTAGATATCCTACAAAGATTCTTCTCTGGAGGTAGGCACTGTCAAGTTTACCTGTGGATGAACACTGACATGAAACATATTTTTTTTACCTCTTTGGATCATTCAATAATGTCTATCCACAGACCTCTCCCCTCTAACGCTGTACAATCGTACTCCTACCAAGATTCTGGAAGAAAAAGTACCTGGCTACAAAAGATGGCAGGGTTATGCTGAAAAATCCTTAATCTGAAGTGTTCATCAATCAGGGGCTCTTAAGGGCTCCGGACAGACCTTCTGCAAGGACACTTGAAACACTGCTGGAATCGAGAGATCTCCTGAGCTTACTGACAGACGAGACGACCTGTGTAGCAACAGGACCCTGCTGCAGAGCTTTTCCTTGTTTCACAACAGGGAGGGGTGGTGCCTTTAGCAGGAGTGATTCAAAGACATTTAGGGAACCATTGTTCTCATTATCCTGATTATGAACCCAAATATTCTCTTCCCTGTTTCTAGAATCCCATCCCTATCCCGCCCCCCCTGCAATGGCTTCATTTTAACTGCTCAATTCATTTGAAGTTGGATATTCAATTAGCATTGCAATTCAGTTATGATAACAATAAGACTCAGACTTTTTCCAACCCTATTAGCTATTATTGCAAATGATAAAGCAATCTTAAAGCACACCTGACAACTTTCATGTCATAAGCAGTGTTCCAATTGTGATTCTGAGGCCTAATGTCATCGCTCTCTTTCATCTCCCTGTTTAGTGAAAGTAGGACCAACTAAGCAATTTTATTATATTTCTCCCTCTGAAAAAAATTGTAGAACCCTATGGGAAACTCTTTTATCTGCCTTATAATGTTATCATGAGATAAAATCAACACTATGATGAAAGGTTGGCCTTTTTTTTTTTTTTAATCCGGGTTGGACATTTTCATTGTTCTTTTTTGTATAAGCAAATGAAGAATGACAGGCAGAAAAATCAATGAGGAGGCTGTTGAATCAATGACTCAAATTTTTATTTATATAATAGGTCCTTCAACTACAGAAAAATGCATTTCTCCCCTCAAATTCTAATGGAACATTCACCAAGACTGATCACATTCTGGATAATACAACCTCTGCAACATATTTAAAAAATAGAAATCATATTAATATTTTTCAGATCACATGAAATTAATACAGAAATCAAAAGAAGAATATTACATTGAAAATTTAATACATTTTTATATTTAAAACATTCGTGTAAATAATACATTGTTCAAAGAGGTAGTACCTACAGAATAAAACACATTTTACCTAACTGAAAATGAAAATATAACTTACAGAAGTGTGTGATGTAGGGAAAACAGTGCTTTTGGAGTGACATGCATACTACTGAATGCACACAAATATTAACATGGAACAAGTTTAACATTCATAATTAAATGTACACGTCAGGAAACTTAATCCAGATGAACTGGAGAAGGCACACTGGTGGAGAGGGGAGCTGGAGATATGGGGAAACCAGGATGGGTGAGCCCCTTCGAGCCAGTGGTGAGATTGGAGCTGCTGGAAGGGTGGAGAGAAGATGGGATAGAGAGACGGAACCAACTACAAGGATACACAGATAAGCTCCTATTTGAAGGACGGGCATCAGGGGAGTGGGTTGGGGAGAGGTTGGGCAGTGTAAGTTAGGAGTGAACAACAATAATTTAGAAAGTTTTGAGGTTTGGTGGGAAGGAGAGAGCAGGGAAAGGGATGGAAAAGCTGATACTAGGGGCTCAACGGAAAAGGCGGATGATTGGAGAATGATAATAGCAGCAGACATGTGAAGGTGTCTGGCACAGTATGTTTATGTATTGTGAAAAATGATGCATGAGCCCCCAATAGAATGATTTAATAAAAAAAAGGCAAAAACCAACCCAGCAAATTAAATAAGAAGTAAGTCATTCTATCCTAGAAAGCTTCTAGGAGCCAGCATTAACTCCAGAGCAGTGGGCTTTGGGTTTTAGAAGCAGAAGAAAGGTCAAAATCTTCATAGGCATGGGAAGTCTCATTTTTCTCTCATGGAATAGCTGGGTGTTTCTAATTGCTGGCCTTGTGCTTGACAGGGGAACAGCTAACTAAGTTCAGATGCTGGCAAGGTTCTTAAAATTGATAAATCGCTAGCCAGGCTAAGGGAGACAAAAATAATGAATATACAAGTTACTACAGGAAAAAGGAAAAGTGTTCATAAGCAAAACCAAACAAAAACAAACAAACAAAAAAACAACAAAAATTACACCAATGAAATGGTTTTAAAGTATGTATTCTCAAGAACTTTTCAATGAGAAATTAATTTTTGCCTTCATATTAGCTAGCACTACTTTCATACCTTTCTTCCTAAACAGTGTAATCCATCTAGTGAAAAATCTTGGCTCAGAAAATTTTTAGCATCTTTTGAACCCTACCTCCAGGTATCTTTAATGTGGACAGGTCCAAGTCAATAGAGATCTTGGGTACTTCCAAAAGAAATAACAATGTCAACTTCACACTTATTTTATGATAGAACTATTTTCCATCATAATATATATATATTTATCACATATATATTTGCTACTTTCTAAATGCCAAGCCTAATAAAAAGGACATATAAAATATAGTCCTTCATAGACATCAACCTTCTAAATTTATGACATGATGAGACTTTTCTATTTATCATGATAAAGTAAATATATTTTTGGTCTCTTGAATTCTTGAATAATTCAAGTAGGATAAAAGTATGAGTTTACTCAGACTTGTACAATTTTTTAGAGAATATGAGGGGCTTCACATAGTTCATGGAAAAATTCCACCACTTAAAATTCCATTTTCTAAGGACTTTTAGGCACTCAAATATGTCATGTAAAGCCTATATATAGTTAATTAGTTAAAAAAATACAATCTTCACAATTGAACCAATAAGCAAAATTGTGATGAATGCAGAAATGATTCAAGGATTTCATTTTACTTGGATATAAAATCACACCCAGAAACAGAAGTGAAGAAGTCAAATAGTATTGAGCAAATTGCAGCAAAGGGTATCTCTGAAGTGGTAAAAAGAAAATATTTTATTTGGAATCTCTGGTGCAATTGATTCCAGCCACTTTACTTTAACCACCCAATATGTAAGCAAAATAATTGAGATGAAAAAAAGCATGAATATTAGTGATTGCCCCCCCCCCCAAATAGCATGAATAAAGAAGAATCTAGTTGTCTTTGTGGTGTTGGCAACAACTGATGAAAAAATCTGTGTTGTAAGAAGTAAAGCCAGAATGCTGCTCAGAAGCACGGGTTTTGAGAATTCACCTCATAGACTTCAGACATGTTATAAAGAAGAGCCATCCATGGAGAAAGGCATTGCTTTAGGATACAATAGAGATTCCCTTATCATATATACTTTATCAAGAATATTTATCATGTCTTAAATAAGATGTAGACACATCACCTGGAGGAAGAAGGTCATTAGAAATAGGTCAGAAATTTAAGCCCTAAAACAACATCATCTACTACCTATTGGTCAGTGTGCTGCAGCGTGTGTCGCTGTGATACCAGAAGCTATGTCACTGATGTTTTAGATGCCAGCAGGAACCCTCAAAGAGAACAAGTTTCATTCACTCACAATGATGCCAAATGCAGGAAGATCCCGGGCCATTGAATGAAAACTGTTGTGGATTCAATGGCAGTGGAAGCATCATAGATCTGTCTCAGGTTGTTGCAGTATGGCTCACTCAGATCTTGGCGTAGCTCCACGTGGGTTGTCCACAGGAAGACAAAGACAGAGAAAGACAGGAAGTTCCTGGAATCCTCATGAGAAAACCATGACGACAAGTAGGCATTATCAGGCTGTGACCTGATTGACAGGTGGACTTTACTCCTACACTTATCAAGTTGATATGAAATTATGTAACCCCCACACTAACCAATATTGGATCATTTGCTTCTCTAAATAATTCTGTTGTTGATAAAATATAAAAACATATTTTCATAGTACGAAGAAACTGCATCAAAAAGCAATAGGTGAGAAGACGGTATTAATTTTGGACACCGATTTAACTGGAATTACAAATTGATTTTACTCTTAAATGTAAGAGGGGACTTAAAGGAATTTTCAGAAAAACCCTCTTATCTTTCAACTTCAATTTACCATGAAGTATTTGTAGCCCTCTTGTGTGTTTCATCAAATGGTTACTGAGACCAAACAGTCCTCCTACCAATTACCACTGTTCTTGGACAGCTTCTAATACTTTCCAATTAGCACATTAAATCTATTTCATATCATATTTGCACAATGGAATTGCATGGAGGTGTGAATTACTATAGAAATCTCGCAAAGCTTCTTGTACAATCTTAGAGGTGTACATCTACATTCAGAGAAAATCTGCTCCATTGACTTGGTTCCCATTCATTGCAATGTTGGTTATAAGGAATACAAATACAGGAAGGTCCTGCAACATCTTCACTACTGTTTCTGGGTTTGAGTTCACTGTGGCAACTATTAGCTCTTTCAGAGGCAAAAGACAGAGCAAGAACAGTAATTAAGAGATTTATTGAGGGAAGTGAGGTTGCAAAGAATAAGAAATCAAAGGAAATGAGGTGAAAGGGATTGTGGATAGCTAATTAAAGAAAGGTTAGAGCCCACCCTTTGTCTAAAACTAGAGGATTAGCTAACTGACAAGGCATAGATAGGGTAAGAGCCACTATTACAGAAAGGAAGAGAAATTCCCACTAACAAGCTACAATGGAGACCCAGTAACAAGCTACAAGGAAGACCAACTAACAAGAAACAAAGAAGACTCACTAATAAGCTACAAGGGAGACCCACTAACAGACTACAACACAACAGAGACCCACTAACAAGCTACAATGGAGCCCACTAACAGACTACAACACAACGGAGATGCACTTAAAAGCTACAATGATCAGAGACCCACTAACAAACCACAATGGTCAGAGACCCACTAACAAGCTACAATGGAGACCCAGCAACAAGCTACGAGAGTTTGGTGAGGAAAGAATCAAAAGGCTCTGGTGCCACAGCCGTCACTGCTTCAGTGGGAGATGGCAGGTGAAGAGACAGCAGAAAGTCAGAGCTGAGAAAGTTCCAGAAAGGGAGAACGAGAGCTGCAGGCATTTCACATTATGAGCAAGGGGGGTGAGAAGCAGGAGAACAGACAAAGGTTGTTGCACAGTATTTATATTTTTGAGGAGGCATCTATAAATTTTGTAGACATAATGAGTCCTGGACATCTTTCTGGTTGGTACAGATAACAATGTCACCGATGTTTTAGATGCCAGCAGGAACCCTCAAAGAGAACAAGTTTCATTCACTCACAATGATGCCAAATGCAGGAAGATCCCAGGCCATTGAATGAAAACTGTTGTGGATTCAATGGCAGTGGAAGCATCATAGATCTGTCTCAGGTTGTTGCAGTATGGCTCACTCAGATCTTGGCGTAGCTCCACATGGGTTGTCCACAGAGAAAAACAGGAAGTTCCTGGAATCCTCATGAGAAAGCCATGACGACTAGTAGGCATCATCAGGCTGTGACCTGATTGACAGGTGGACTTTACTCCTACACTTATCAAGTTGATATGAAATTATGTAACCCCCACACTAACCAATATTGGATCATTTGCTTCTCTAAATAATTCTGTTGTTGATAAAATATCAAAACGTATTTTCATAGTACGAAGAAACTGCATCAAAAAGCAATAGGTGAGAAGACGGTATTAATTTTGGACACCGATTTAACTGGAATTACAAATTGATTTTACTCTTAAGTGTAGGAGGGGACTTAAAGAAATATGTTTGTGTGCCCTCAGCTCACCAAAGATGGGGGAGTAAACTTCGTAAAGAGAAAATATATCTGTTCCTGTCTTCAGCAAAGCGCCCCCCCCCAACCTGGACCCTAGAGCAACACTGTGCCAATAGTTTCCAATCACTGATACATTTGAATCTCTTGTTGTAGCTCATTGACAATTTCTTGTTTCTTCCTACCAAAATGTCACATTCTAGCGACTAGGTCTTTCCTCATTTGTGATTACACACACTTTTGTGTTTGATGTCTTCTTCTAACTTTGTGTAAGATTCTTATCATGTGATGAATTCAGTGAGGTGTAGAGTGGGTTTGTTTTCCCACTGATATGTCCAAACAACTTGCACCTGTTCTACAGCAACCTTGATTAAATATCTACAGATGAATGGATGAGTCATTGCTATGTAATATTACAAAAGGATGCTTAAGATCTCCAGCCTCTCTTCCCTTGGTTCTTGTTCTGCTTGCAAAAGACAATCTAGCAGAGGGCCAGTGTTCAGACCAGAGTTAGAGGAAAGGTGGGGAAGGAGCAAGTGGGTTTACAGAGATATGTCTGCGCTCAAAGAGCCCTGGTGGCACAGTGTTTATGAGTTGGGCTGTTAGCTCCATGGTCTGCAGTTCAAAACCACCAACTGCTGCTGGGAGAAATCTGAGGGTTTGTAGTCTCTGAAAGAGCTACACTCTCAGACTCCCACAGCAGCAGTTCTACCCTGGGCTATAGGGTTTCTGTGACTGGGAATGACTTGATGGCAGTGAAGTAAGACTTTATGTTTGGTTTGCCACCACCTCACTCCACCTCAGTGGTGGACCTTCCACCATTGGCTGACTTTGGGGCAGGTCTTCGGAACCGGTTGATTTTCATGATGCTCTTTTACAGGTTCATTCAGCTCTGTGGTTCAGAAGACATGGTGTGTGCTTTTAGCCAGGCCCTGGGACCCAGGGGCAATTCAACCTGGGTGTGGGGGGGGGCAGTGTGAACATTTTTTCCCGCTCACCCCCCTGCACTCTCTCGGCTGCTTCCCTTGAGGAAGCATGTCTTACCTGCTCTGTGTCTCCTTTCGCCCTTTGAAGCTAAGGGGAAATGTTCTTGGCCTTTCTTTTGAGCTAGAAACTTTCTTTATTGTCAACCATATTTCTCTGTACCAAGCACATCATAAACTGATGCTAGAATTATAAACAAATACTATGCCTTGCTTGAGACTGTTTATGCATTTATTTTAATACATATGTATAGCATTACCACAAAATCATTATTTTATAAGGTATGTTCTACCAGAGACCAAATACCCTACCAGTTATTTAAAATGACTTATGTTATATAATTATCACCCCCCACATGAGTTGGGAGGTTCTGTTTCGCTAAACTCAGGTAAGGATGTCAAGATTGCAGATGCCAGCGATCAGAGTCAGAAGGCATATTTAGGGAATCAGTGCTAGAATAGAATACATGCCTAGATGAAGATCACAGTCTACTTCTTGCTTCTGCATGGTACAGAGTTACACACTGGACTGCTACCCAAAATACTAGTGGTTCAGGCTCACCCTAGGGTGACTTGGAAGAAAAACCTGGCAAATTAATTTTGAAAAATCAATTATTAAAAACAGGGGTCATCATGGGTCAAGGTTGACTCAGTAACAAGGTTAAAAAAAAACCCTCCAAAACTTATTCATTCCACACGTTCAATGTACTAAAGTTCATTATTATAGATTATTCAAAAATGATTACTGCAAATGTCACTAACTGGGATACTGTGCTGTTTACTTTCATGCCTTTTTCCTGCCTCTTTTTTCCTGCTTTTTACTTGGATATAAATCTCTTTTTTTTCCTGGACAAATCTGATGTTCTCTCCATATCATTTTTACTATTAATGATTATGCTATCTGCTACTCTAATTGTTCTTTAAAATTTTTTCTTCAGTGCAGTACTTTACTACTGGAAGTTTTCTCTGCTATTTATCTTTCACAAATTGAAGGTTTTTAGAAAAAAATGAAATGGAAGGAAAGCATATTTAATAATGACTTCATGAAGATATCTTAGATATGCTTGCTTTATGATATCTCTCATGCAGTGGTACACCAAATAATGACATATTCATAAATATTTTCTCTGATTTCTACACTATCTCTCATTTCACAACCACACAGGGCGGACAGAACTCTAGATTTCAGGGAATTCCCAAAGTTGAATGCTTTTGCCACACTAAACATGGCAGAAGGCATAATTTTCATTTGGGCAGCTAGATAAAAGTACTATTAGCTGTTCAGTTTTACATATTTAAACAGAATTTCCAGTAAAATTTAATATCTCTTGCAGGCCCGCCTTCCTTTTCTTTGTTTTTTTTTGGCATCACTGCCCTCTTTTGGTGGGAGTAGGAGGCTCAGCCTTTGCTCCTGTGGAGCTGAAATTGAACCTCCATTCCAGTGGGCCTCACTCCCACGCACAACCACTACACCCTGGGGCTCAGCCCCTTTTCTTATTTGTAAATAAATATCTAGTGGTAGCAAGGTTTCTGTATTGTAATTCCCATCAAAAGTGCACAACAGATCTTAAAATACATTTTTTTAAAAATCCTTATGATGTACCTTACTCTATGCAAAAGCACTAATCCTGAAAATGAGCTGTAAATGTAAATTTAGAGTCTAAATAAATATTTTATTTCAAAGTACTATTCAAAGTAACTCATCAATGATTTTTTAAAATAAAATGGAAACAATTTATATTGTTAAAGTATTTAGTGTGGGGTGAGCCCCAGGGGCGTAGTGGTTGTGCGTGGGACTGCGGCCCACTGGGTTGGAGGTTCAATTCTAGCAGTGGGGCTGGGCCTCCTACTCCCACCACCAGAGAGCAATGATGCCCCCCCCAAAAAAAAGTATTTACTGTGAAAAATATTTACTATCAGCATATTATATACTGTTATTCAAACTTCCATTTTTTTAAACAAAAAATATTTCAGCCAGGAAATTTACCTCTTTTTATTCATCACTGTTATTAAAAAATTCAAATTATTTGTAGTGTTATGGGAGATTTGCATGAGGATGTTATTAGTAATCCATATCTTTGATGTGATTTTTAAGTGATTGACAATAAGTTCTAATTCACAGGGTGAGACAGTTGGATATTCAACACAGCAAAGAATATGTTTTACTGTGGAGTAAATGCATGGATTTTCCCAACATCCACAGGATTTCAGGGAAGGTAATAGGACTAAATGGTGACCGCACATGGAGACACAGAGAGCACTAGCTCTGCTGAGGTTTTGCAAGCTACTTCATGCACAGAGGGTTGCCTTTATAATCTCCCATCAGGGGACAGAGATATGGAGAGAGGAATTTCCTTTAATGTCAAGGTGCCACTGCAAACACAGACGTCCTCTAGAGATTCCATATTTGCAATCATAAATGCCTTGCAAATGTAAAGTGTGCTATTCAAGTATTCAGAGCAAATCCCATGATGGTACTGTTCTGATGCTCCTGACAAAGTAAATTCTGCTGCTAACAAGAGCACAGAACAAGAGTTTTATACATGCAAATGTTGTCTTCATTGTGCAGCTTAAATTATACTACGCAGCAATAGAAGATGAAAGAATCTGGAGCAAAGATAAGAAATCAATATTAGGAGTAGAAAGTGAGAAGAAAAAATCAGACTTGTGCATGACTACAGATGGGTACTGCACGCAGTCTGGCAAAACAATGAAATCTCCTGTGCCAGGGGAGGTAAAAAGGAAAGGAGAAGGACATTTGATGCTATTATTGTTGTTTTTGTTGCTGTATGTGTTTTATTCAAGCCCTGAAAACCTAAGAAAAAGTGCTAATCTCTCAAGGGCTTGGTTTTTGTATGTTTACAGTGATGCTTTTAGAAGCCTCTGAAATCCAGCATAGGGTGACTGAGTAGAAATCAACTCTATGGGTTTGGTTTTCTTTTAGGAATGATATTGTTTATTGCTATCTATTTGGTCCCTTTTATCAAATTAAGAAAATTAATGTAGTTCTTTAATAGTTTGATACAAATATACAAATGTAAAATGTTACCGACAAGGGGAATTGCATTTGGTATATATGAGGATTCTTCATGTTTTATAATTATTTTTGCCTTTTTTATAATTATTATTATGTGGAAATGTATTATATATAATATAAATCTATTACACATATATGCACATATATTGATATCTCTGTGATTCCTGTATTCCATATAGTGAGGGCCTTGTATAATCATGGTTTACACTGTTGTGCAATGAGGAAGTCACAGGTCTGAGAAGTGTTATCATGTGATCTCCAGTTTCATTTCAGTCACAAAAGCCACATTTTCCAACTACTGATCCTTCCCCCTTCTTTTATACTTCCCATTCCAACGAACTGTCACTTTGTGTTGATTTAATTTGTGATAAGCTCCAGACTGAAGAATTGGGTCGAATTTTCAATTTCTTCGTCATAGACTTTAGTGGTTGATGCATGAATTGGAATAACACTTTTATTAACTGGCCTTATTTATAGGCATAATGATAATATCCTATGACAAGCAGCATTATACTTCAAGAGTGATCCTGAAATAATATTTTTCAATAACAAATGTGATGCTATTACCTTTGAATTTATTATTTTTAGCATAATATATATATATATATATATAGCTTTCCAATGGGAATGAGCAGTTTAAATGTTTCCATCTCACTAAACTAGATTATTAATTTCTATGCATTCCATTTAAGTTTTTCTCAACAGTTTTATTGACATCTAAGTCACATATCATATAATTCAATTGTTCAAACACATCAAGAAGAATTTTCCAATCATCACCACAAACAGTTTTAGAATATATTCTATATTACTGTCCTAATCATTGTTCGCTCATCATTTCCCCCACCCTGCCCTTGCATGTCCCCAAGGAACCATTAATCCAGGCATTGTCTCTCCACTTTTGCCTATCCTGAATTACAGATATAGAAAGATCTGGAAAACCACACAGAACTAACAAGAATAACAAAGTGAAACAGAGAAAGTAAAACTCAGAACAAATTAAAATGCATCCTAAGGGGAATCAAAAATCAGTTGCTAAATTTTAACCTAACTTTATCTGCAACAATATATTTTCCAAAACACTCTGCATGTAAGCAAGATTTTACTAATCCCTCATCCATAGTCAGAAGGAACTTACAGGGGGTTACATGAATTTCCCCTTTTCTATTTAATATAAATAATTTTATCTACTTATTTTTAATCATTTTATTGGGGGTTCATACATCTTTTTTTCACAATACATAAATACATATATTTTGCCACGCATCCTTGCATGCCTACTGCAGGCATCATTCTCCAAACATCTGCTTCCCACTTTAAAAAGGGTATAAAGGGAGATCAAATGATACAATATTACATTTTAATCTACCTATGTCAGCCATAATCATTTGGTAACTTCTGATTTTCCCATAGTTATGCTGCTTAAATTGAATGTTTTTCTTATTAATGGGAATTTGCACCTCAGTGATACCAGGGATTAAATTTACCTGCAGAAAGCTTCATTTCATCTCTGTCTTGACATTCAACTCCACTTTATGGGGGATGCATTCCTCAGTAACACTTTAAACATTTTCTGTCCTAATGGACTCTTCTTCTGACATTATATAAGACAATATTTGAAGCCTGTTTATATGATTTTCTATGCCTACATTTTCAGAAATGGATCAACTTGTCCTTCCTAAATTCTTCTAAATCGGGGGACTTCACTGACAGTTTCCCAAGGATGACCCTGCTGGCATTTGAAAAACAGTGGCATAGCTTCCAGCACCAATCAGCATGCAAGCCATCCAAATAGAGCATCCAAAAGATGACTGTGAATTCGGATCAGAGCAATATGAAAATCTTCACAGATGCCTGTGTGATGGCTGCCTATTGGGTCTGTTGAATGATGAATTGAACCCAGGTTTCCCACATGGATGTTGAGAATTCTACCACCACTGTAAGCTCGATACAATACTGAAACATAACACACTTATTGATCTGACCCTTGGCGTTTTGGTTAGATGTGTTGGATACAGTCTTGCTTGCTCATAGAAGTTGTCGAAGGCCTTTGGTATGTGGCAATCCATGCTTTCTGAAGCTGTTTGTGTTGGTACATGCTTTTCCTTATCACACTGCCACTTTCCTGGAGGTTGTTCCTTAAGGGTTGTGCAAATTCTGTTCAACTGTAATAGTTTCAGGAGTAAGTTGTATATTTTAGCCTGAAATTTTCTAAGTATCAGGACTGAAGTCATATAGAGTAAGGGCTGATTTATGTATTATCATTTTAGAATCTACTGTGCCTATATCAAGCTAGCACAAATTATTATATGAATTTCTTGGTTTGTTTTTAGTTTCCCAAATGATCATGAAATATTTAACCAGCAAATCTGTAGGAGCCCGCACTCTAGCAAGACAGGAAAAAGAATGAGTGAAACAACATGATTAATTTTGCAAATCAAATATATTCATAGAAATGTTAGCAATGATTTTTGAGTAAATTCATTACATACACCTAGAGCATAGTTAAGGACATGCTGAAAACTGTAATGGCTGCTGTGGAAAGGAAATATACAATTGCAAAGCAGCCTAGAATGCTTCATTCTGCTGCCAAGAACAACGAGTCACTGTCACTGCCTACACCCATGAAGCAGAAGGATTTAGGTGTTTCTTTGATTGGTCTACTTGGATGTTGGAGAATTCATATTTCACCTCTGGGAATATTTGAACCCTCCATCGGTGAAATGACTTGGAAGAAACTGACATTTGGAAGGGGGTCTGAGCTTCAGCTACCTATGTCTGAGGTACAGAAAGCTGTCTAGCTGCTTCCCTTTAGGCCAGCGGTTCTCAACCTTTGGGGGTCGAATGACCCTTTCACAGGGATTACCTAGACATCAGAAAACATATTTCTGATGGTTTCAGGAACTGTGACACAGGACACCTCTCCTCTATCCGTCTCCAGATGTGCATGCAGATATGCCCATATAATAGGGTCCTGCATTAAGACTGTTACCCATGCTACACCATGTTTCAAGACGAAATTTTATTTATTTGTAATTTTTTTTAGGCATCGCTGCCCTCTGGTGGGAGTAGGAGGCCCAGCCTTGTTTCTAGAGAGCTACTGTTGGATTTGAACCGCCAAGCCAGTGGGCCACAGTCCCGCACTCAATCACTATGCCACCACGGCTCAGCCCTATTTATTTGTAATTACAAGTAAATATTATACAATATAAAATTACATATTGTTTTGTGATTAATCACTATACTTTAATTATGTTCAATTTGTTATAATGAAAATATATCCTGCATATCAGATATTTCCATTATAATTCATAATGGTAGCAAAATTATAGTTATGAAGTAACAACGAAAATAATTTTGTGGCTGATAGTCACTGCAACATGAGGAACTGTATGAAAGGGTCATGGCATAGGGAGGTTGAGAACTACTGTCTTTAGGCCCTTCTGATCCACAATCCATCATGATTTGGGAGGTGTCTTCCACACATGTTTATGGGCACTGAAGCATATGGGGAAAACCTCAGAACTTTGCCCTGTAATAATCATTGGGATTCTGGACTAGACCTTTCTGGAAGCTATGACATGTTACATACCATTTGAAAGGCAAGCTCTTGCCTGCTATTGGGCTTCAATGAAGATTGTCCCAATAACAAAAGGACATAGCATTATGCTGAGACTTCAGAGACCATATTGAATAATGTCAGAGGGATCCTCGAATTAGGAAGGTGGTACCCCAAATAGTTCCATAATAAAATGGTAATGATTCATAGAGGAGCAAACTACTGGGGAAATTTGGAGTGGCACCCAAATGTAGTCATAAACAGGTCGCCTCCTTTCCTATAGCCTTGCCCTGGAATATGAGGGACTAGCAGGCTATTACCACATTGGGGTGCCTGATGGCTGCCAGAAGGTTGCTTTGTCCACCAGCAGTAGTTCCAGGGAAAGTGGACAGCATCTGTGGTTGAGAGCGGCTGGTTTAATACTATCCTCTGGGAAGATCCCGATGGAGTAAGAACTGAGCAAGAACGGCTCAGTTCAATGGGCTCACCTGCAGGTGGTTTTCTAGTCATTATGGAAGATACGAACAGTAGTGAGAGCCAGACTGTGTTATTTTTCTCATTCCTGTACAGTGTCCAATGGTCTGGCGATATGGTTAGGTAAGTATGCAGTAAAACTGGACTATTGTAAGAACCCTTGTGATGCTCGTCAGATGCGCGCATATTAGAGGTAGTTGGAATCATCAGATTGACGTGTTGGTATGCCACTTTGAAGTACCCACTTGGGTGCATGAAATGAGTGAACATGGAATATTGCAACATGAGGGAGATGGGCTAAATCGAGACACGTCCTTCTTAGCCCCTCTGAGCGTCACTAACATGCTTATTCATCAAAGAGACCTACAACAAGGAGATACTCTCCTCAAAGAAGTTTGAATGTTTTTATCGCTAGAAGCACCAGATGTGGCCTAAGTTATAGCTAATTCATAATTCATTTTGTCCTACGTTTAATTCTGGACTCTATATGCCTGTGGTTAGAGTCCCATTTTAGAAGCATTCTCCTCTTTATTAATGGACAGAGTTGGGGTGGGATTGAAACATAACCCTAGAAGGTATGAACCAAGACACACCCCTTGTTCCCTTAGGGGTCTATTTGACTCGGACTTAGTAGAGGGTGTGACTTACAACATCATCTTTTCCTTTCCTTGAACGGTACAGTCTTACACATATCGCCTTACCTGGACACACCTTGCATCTGTCTATCTCCAGTTCCTGATGGAACTTTAATAGAGAAAGAAGACCTGCTGTGACTTAGGAATATTTTAGGCTTCTAGGTCCTTCTTATCCTAAGGATTTATAACTGAATAGCATCCACTGTCATGTGAGACATTTCCCTAAATTTCCTGGGTTTGGGTGTGAAATTGCAGTGAATGGCAGAACCAAGGGACATGAGGCAAGAGGTGGAGGGATATAGAGTAGGATAGCATCTTGGAAGAGTTGCACACTTAAGACATCTTTAATCTTCAACTCTTTGGGACAAATCTGTTAGTAGTCTGTTACAAATTAATTATTTACATATTATGTGGTACAAATCTGTTAAGAATCTGCTATTATTTCTTCTACAATAAGCTGGAGTTGGAGCAGATACAACCACCCTGACACCAACAGTTAGTTGTTTTCAACAACTTTTGAAGCAATGGAATGTGTATGTTTAGTATATTATAGAAATAGATTCTCAAATATAAATTAAGATTTAAAAAAATCCCCACCCTAAATCTTACTTATTTTTGGTAGATTATTTTTAATATATGAGTACGTTTGATTTTCTTGTATTTTAATGATTTCCCTCAATTTTATCTAGTGAGTAGGAAGCCTGCACTGCCACAGGCAGCCTGATGACATGGGATTGGGCACTGTTACTTACTGAGGCAGCAGGAGAGGAGTAGGCTGTTGTGTGCAATACCACAACGTGCGGTGAGGAGGGTAGAGAAGACACCTCGGAGACTGTCAACTGACAGCTCACACTCTGCTGATTGGGGGATGAATGGAAGGAAGTTGGCATCAACTGAAACAGTTATTGTTTAATTTAGCTTTAATCTAGTGCCTGAATTCAAGTTGCTAGCTGCTTGCTGAGTAACGTGACAGCAGGTGGGGGTGTGCACTGCCAATTGTCGGGGACAATATGAGACATGTGCGAACATTTACCACTGGCTACCAGTGGAAGAGAGGGCCGGTGGTAGTGAGGGCAGTCAGGTGCACAATTCTGGCCACCAGGAGGGCTATTGGGAGATAAAACTGTAATGCTACAGTGCTGGTCACTGTGCCAGCACATCCTTAGTAAATGTAGCTTTAAGACAATTTCTCACGTTCTGGTGACTCCCTTCCCCCAACAATAAAATTATTTTTGTTGTTAATTCATAACTGTAATTTTGCTCCTGTTATGGATCAGGTGACCTCTGTGAAAAGATTCTTCAACCACCAAAAGGATTGCAACCCCACAGATTGAGAATCACTGTTCCAAGTAGTTTATTCACCCAATTGACCAAGAATGAGTTCTGGCCAGTCACACCATCCTTATTTGGGCTTGTTTCCTTCTTCCTCTATGGTCTCCAGGGTCCCTGGAGCTCTCAACAGTTGTCTTGCATTCTCCTTCAGTTTGTTCATGTTCTACTAGACTGGCTCCATTCTGGATTTATTTTCACTCTGTTTCTGTCTCCTCTTCAGGATTCTGTTGGGTCATTTTCCTTCATTCCCTACCCACCACACTGATTGTTTGTTCAAGGCCAGCTGACAGGGCACACACAATCTGTCTGCCTCTTTGTTTGGTGATTTCATCAGGCTATTCCTCTTGATTTAATGTTTCATCTGATCTTCATTCTTCTATTTGCTGCTAATGGTAATCCAATTATTCATCTCCTGCTGGCTGCTCGGGAATCCCAGGGTACCATCTGATATGTTCTACTTTGTTTCTCATGACTTTGCTGTAGGGAGTGGAAGTATATTTGACTAAGACATCATATTGCTGCACTTCTGGTTCTCTTTTAGTCAATGTGCATGGCAGCTAAGAATGGAATGACTATCTGGTGAGTGTGTTGCTAATGTCAAATCATGTAACAGCAGTTTCAATCGCAATCAGTTGCTTTTGCAACAGTAAAGTGACAATGTAGAAAATAACCAATGGTGTCAAAATAGCTTTATGAAAACAATAATGACCATGTGAACTCTTTCAAAGAATCTCATGACCCTCAGATAATTCTAAAGTGACACTTGGACATTATTATTTGATCTTCACATAATATTTTATAAGCAGAGAACTGTCTCTCTCTAAATATAGTTACACACACAGTATCAACAAAAGGACATCTGGACAAAATTTTATCATTTTATTTCCATCTGTCTCATACTTACGGAAAATATGTTAGATATCTTCAGTCTAAATTTTCAACTGTTTGTGCTTTTGTCTTTGATCATTTTTATGTTTCCTAGATATGTTACTCAATAGAGACATGGCATTGATAATTTTGACCCTACCCTATTTTGAGCCAAAGTACTGTATATACTCATGTATAAGTCAAGTTTTTCAGCATATATTTTTTTTCCTCAAAGAACATTTCACACAAATTTAATGCAGTCTTTTTGGTAAAATGGGGTGCCATGGCTGATGTTTGAGTTGATTTATACTCAAGTATATAGGATAACTAAATTTATTTGTGTGTGTCCATACACAGACTCACACAGGAGTGGGTACCCCCTATGCTCATTTTTTTTAACGTGAGGGAGATAGCACATTTGAGATTCATTACATTAGGTCAGATTGTTCATAAAGCTTTCTGTTTAGAGGCTCTGAAAAGATTGCACAATAGTATATGACCAAAAAAAGTCTGATTTATGGCAGCTGGGGGACTGATTTGTCACCATGACAATGCACCTGTTCACACAGCCTTCTCAGTGCATTAAGAATACCTCTTTTTCCTGTGCACCTTACTTACCTGACCTCACTCCACGCTATTACTTTGTGTTTCTGAAAATGCAGAAGGACCTGAAAGCTGGTGACAACATAGAAGAGGTGAAAAAAAATGAGGGAGGTGCTGTCAGTCATCCAAATGGATGAGTTTGAAAAGTGTTTCCAAGAATGGAATCACAGAGTTGACAAAGGTATTGAATAGAAAGTACTTTGAAGGTGATAAGGTTGTTTTGTACAAAATTTAAATATGTATCTTTGAAATCAGCCCATTTTGGGGGAGTATCCCCTTGTATATAATTGTACACAAGTTAGATAATTTGTGTAAAACTTGAACTACATTCAGTACTCTTAAGCACTCTAGGTCTTACATATTTCTTCTTTGATTGCTCTTTTCTTCATATTTCAAACTTTTAATGTGGACATGATCTCGGGTCTTGAAGCACGATAATGTCTACACTCTATAGAGTGACGATTATAGAGTGTATTCACAGGACAGACCAAAAACAATAAAATTACACTCTGCTGATTGGGGGATGAATGGGTGTTGGCATCAATTGAAATAGGTATAGTTTAATTTAGTTTTAATCTATTGCCTGGCCTTTTTTCTTTCACACTTGAAATAACCCAAAATCTCAGTAAATACATTTTAATATGTAAACTATAATAAGCACAAATGGGTTTTAAAAGGCTTAATGATACTTAAACTAATTACTTAGAAGTGCAAATTTCCACATTTATCCAAGATCATCAACCCTGCAGGAATGACTGATAGGGCTACTCTATGTGCAATGTCATTTAAATGCAGTAACTTGGAAATATTCAATAAAATATGGCCTTTTCTCTTTGCAATCTATAGTTAAAATGCCAATTTTATCTTAGCAATTTATGCAAATTTGCATTTAGAATGAGCAAATTAACTTTTTATTATAGCCTGGAGTATTTATTGCCCCCTTTTATGTTTGGGCATTTTTAAGCGATGGAAGAAAAGGGTGTTAATGCAGAAAAAAATTTAAATTGCACGTGCGATTGGTAATAATATTGCAAATGGAATTTTGTCTGGTAGCCAGTAGGTGACTGTTCAAAACAACCACAATATTATATATAAGAGAGTTTGTGTAGACATTGCAAAGCTAAAATCATGAAGAGTTGAGTGTTCACTGGTCATAATTCACATGCTGTAAAGACCCAAAGGCAGAGCGGGATGTGTGTGAAGCTGGGAACTGCAAGTTCAGCAGCTCTAACTCCTCAGACACTCTATGAGACAATGATGACCCTGGAGGCTCCTCTAAAGATTTATAGCTTCTGCCACCTGAAGGGTCGGTGTTACTCTGGCCCACAGGATAGCTTAAGATGGAATCATCTCAAAGGTCATAGGTGTGTTTTGGAACTTAGGACATTTGTATTTCAGGTCAAATTTCTGGGTGGGTGCCTACAAGTAAGATGTGCATGACTCTAATTCAGTTATTAGCAACATTAATTTTGTATTCCACTGATTATAAGAGTGTGGCATCCCAGAAACAGGAAAGAGAATTTCAAGGTCATCAAGAAAGATCTGGCAGCAGGGCCATGTGTGTCCCATCACTGGCAGTGGTGGCCAAAGCAGCAAAAGGAGCAGAGGCTGGAGCATCACGCCCAAAGGACAGGGCACACGGATCTCACGAAGCTTGTGAGCTGAGTGCCCTGTGTGCTCCCTGGCAGAAGGAGGCAGGAGCTAAGGGACCATGCAGCTGAGAGACCATGGGAGGCACCCTGCCAGCAAGACTGAGGAAATGCTCTTTTGAACAAAAGAGCTGTATTATTGTTTTCTCTCATAAATACTTTTTTCTTCATATTTTTAAGTGCTGATCTGTTAGCCCCTCTTCTTCATGATTTATGAACTAGCATATATAGGTGACTATCCTAATAACTTCTATATTAAGTTCTAAATTCAGTTTTCCAGTCATGTAGACTATTTCCCGACTGATCTCTTCCATCATATGGTACTTACCAAATACTTATTTTACTTTTACTTAATTGAACAATCTTTCCCATAATCCCATATATCTTTTTCCATAACTCCCCCATGAAGTTGCAGTTTGTGAGATTTAATGATAGCCCTAAGAGTTGTTCATGCTATTTCAAATATGCCATAAGTTGGGGACTACCGATACTCATATATGCTTTTCTATAAACATATTTGTAGACATTTACACCTATGTACTTCAACATATATTTTAGGATTTCTATTGCTGTTGCTCCTACTTTGTTGATGCTATGAATAGACTTTACCTAAATTTTCCCTTATCTTATAATTTAAGTATTTACTTAGGTCACATTATGCATGCCCCCTTACATCCTGTATCTCCTTTTTACCATAAAAATTGGTACATGTCTCCTATTTAGAAAATAAGCTTCTCATTCGCTCCTGACAGCAACCCAGTAATGTTGCATTCAGTACATATAGTTTATACTTGTCTTTTTGAAAAATGAGATTATACAATTTTTTATCATTTTTACTATGCATTATTAGGGGGTTTTGTTTTAAAATGAATTGAAAAGTATAGTTTTTGGCCCAGAGAATCAATTATTTGGTTTTCTATAATTTCTTCTGGGAAGATATATTCAGTTCTCAAACTGTATTGTGTTTAAACATGAATTTGGAACAAATGGAGCTAAACATCTGAGGTACCATTGTATAACAGCTCACTCAAACATAGATGGGTACACACACACACACACACACACACACACATGCATGTACATACACAGAGGGACCATGGTGGCATAGTGTTTGCTTGTTGGTCTGCTTACCTCAAGGTTGGCAATGCAAAGCCATCAGTTTTTCTGTGGAGAAAGACAAAGCTTTTGGCTCCTGTAAAGATTTAAAGTGATGGAAATGCTGGGAGAAATATCTTCCCTATTTTAGGGTCTCTATGAATCTGGGTTGACTTGATGGCAGTGTCTAGCTGTCTGTGAACACTTCGCCTTGCTCAGCATTTCCTTTGGCTACAGTTTTCATGAAGTCACCATGGAGACTTTTAGTCATCCTTCTCAGTCCTGGCTTGTGTATGCTGTCACCATGGAGTTGTTTCTGACTTATTCATATTAATAGAAACTTTTCAACATCTCTGATGGTATGAGTTCTTTACTCCCTGTTTAAAAATTTCACGCATTTAGATGCTTTACACACTATTTTTTCCCCTCACAAAATGTTGGTATGCTAAGGACATGTAGCAGAGAAGCAAGGGGAGAAAAACAATTAAGTCCCCAGGGAATACCAAAACCAGACTTCAGTGCCAGGATGTGGAACCCAATCAGACTGTCCAATAAACACTCCAAAAGGTCAACAAATCAGCCTGGAATTATTTATAGACTCCTCTTTTATTGTCAAGGTTTTTGTGTCAGAGAGGGTTCTCTAGAGAAATAAAAGCAGGACACTAGTAATTCTCTTTATATATTTATATAGAAAGAAGAGTATATAAGATAAGAAACAGTTAAGTAACCTATAAAGCAGTACAAATTGCTCGGTGTAACTCACTTGCGTGAGACAGCTAGAAGTCTGGCAGTCCTTCAAGTCTTGAAGGCTGCTGAGTAGTCCTCTGTAGAGCAATTCAGGCTATCTGGTCACAGGCAGCAAACAGCAAAGCAAGTCACCAATATTCAGCCAGATGACAGAGTCCAACAGTCCCCAGCTCAAGAGATGTATATCCCAGGAGCATGGCGAAGTAGGGCTTGAAGGAAACTCAACTCACAACTCTACAGTCCACGATTAGGTGTCCCACAGATAGTCTTTCTTGGAGGCCGAGGCACAGGATGAACAAAGCAGCTGTCTGGTTCCAAGATCCGCCAGCAAGAGAAAGAGAGGGTGGGATTCGCTGAGCTCTTCCTATCTCTGCCCTTCAATTCATCCCATGTATTCATTGGTCGTGCTGTCACAACGGACCCACAAATCTTCTGTGGCCATGTTGGCATAACAAAGCTGCCCATCACAATCCACCCCTTGCCAACATGGCACCTGTACACGATTCTTTACCCATATAAAATTTCCAGACATTGATGAAATCAAACTTATTCTTAACATCAAACATCTGTCATACATATAAATGAGAACACACTGAGTCCAATTGTAGCTGATATATCATACAGGAGCAAAGAAAAGATTCAATAAGCGCATACAATTTTCAAACAGAAAATACATGAACAATCACAAATCTAGCTTCTGCAATTGATCACATGGTCATAATTGGTAGGTAGAACTACCGTCTTCTGTTATCCATTCTGTATTACCTTTGCCCTCAGCAATCACTTCAGCTGGTTGTGTTTTTTTGCCTGGTGGGGTGACCCAGACCTTCATCGTGAGGGGGCTAGATCATCAGATGTCCTGTCATGATGTGGTTGCTGTAATTTACCATTAACTTTTATCACAGGGCATGGGAGCACTAAGAGTCAGCTTATGGGAAATCCTGGATTCCAGACATATTCCTCTTTATCCCCATTATGTAACACCAGTCCAATTTCTTCTTGATAATCTCGGTCAATCACATCACTCAGTGCAGTAGCACCCTTCCTGATCTGTTTATTCAAAAGCATGAGAAACCCAAAGTGGCCAGGGGGCATTCTAAGCTGCCAGTTCAGTGGAATTTGTGCTGTGCTTCCAGGTGGGAGAGTTCCTTCCTTCAGGACCAGGACCTCCAGTCCCGAAGCACATAGGGTTGCTGGGACAGGAAGCAAAAATGCTGCAAGTGGGTCACTAGGAGTAATAGTGAGTGGTGCCACTCCAGTTTCCACCCCTTGGTTCCTGGACCCATGAATCCTGCCTATTGGAAACACAGCACCATATATTGGCTGCTTGTTTAAAGCATATGCAGCTTCCTGGAGAACACTGCCCCAGCCTCACAAGTTGTTGCCATGTAGTTTGTGTTGCAATTGTGTCTTCAGGAGCCCATTCCACCATTCTATCAAGCCAGTCACTTCAGGATGTTGAGGAACAAGATATGACCAATGGATTCCATGGCCATGGGGCCATTGCTGCAGTGAATTTGCTGTAAAGTGAGTTCCTTGTTCTGAAGCAATGCTATGTGGGATGCCATGCTGGTGGATGAGGCATTCTGTAAGTCCACGAATGGTGGTTTGGGCACAAACTTTGCGTGCAGGGAATGCAAATCCATTTCCAGAATAGGTGTCTATTCCAGTCAGAACAAAACTCTGCCCCCTCTATGATGGGAGTGGTCCTATATAATCAACTTGCCACCAAGTTGCTCGTTGATCTCTGCGAGGAATAGTTCCATACCTTGGCCTTAACATTGGTTTCTGCTGCTGCCAAATAGAGCACTCAGCAGTGGCTATGGCCAAGTCAGCTTTGGTGAGTGGAAGTCCATGTTGCTGTGACCATGCATAACCTCCATCCCTGCCACCATGTCCACTTTGTTCATGTGCCCATTGGGCAATAACAGGCATGGTAGAGGAAAGAGGAGGGCCAGACTTCACAGTGTGTCTCATCTTATCCACTTGATTGTTAAAATTCTCTTCTTCAGAGGTAACCCTTTGGTGAGCATTCACATGAGATACAATTACCTTTACATTTTTGGCCCATTCAGAGAGATTCATCCACATACCTCCTCCCCACACTTCCTTGTCACCAATCTTCCAATCATGTTCTCTCCAAGTTCCTGACCATCCAACCAGGCCATTAGCCACAGCCCAGGAATCAGTACGCAGTCTCACATCTGGCCACTTTTCCTTGTAGGTGAACTGAATGGCCAGGTGCACTGCTCAAAACCCTGCCCATTGGGAGGATTTTCTCTCACCACTATCTTTCAGGGAGAACAGAAAGGGGCTGTCGTGCTGTTGCTGACCACTTACAAGGGGCACCTGCCTATTGTGCAGAGCCATCTGTGAACCAAGCATGACTTTTCTGTTCTTCAGTTAAATTATCATAAGGAACTCCCCAGGAGGCCATAGGTACAGATTCAGGAAGAGAAGTTAATGTGACTGGAGTAGGGACTGAGGGCATTTGGGCCACTTCATGCAGCTTACTTGTACCTTCAGTTCCTGCTCTGGCCCGAACTCAGATGTACCACTTCTATTTAACAATGGAGTGTTGCTACGCACATCCAAATTTATGACTCTGTGGGTCAGACAATACGCAGTTCACGATAGGTAGTTCAGGCCTCATGGTGACTTGGTGGCCCATGGTGAGGCGTTCAGTCTCCACTAAAGCCCAGTAACAGGCCAATGGCTGTTTTTTCAAAGAGGGAGTAGTTGTCTGCAGAAGATGGCAGGACTCTGCTCCAAAATCCCAATGATCTATGCTGTGATTCACCAATAGGGGTCTTCCACACTGCATTTTTATCAACAACCGTTGCGTCAGCTATGGTAGGAATCACTACCCCTGCATCTTTCAAGTCTTTGATGGTGGCACCGATCTCTGCAATTCCTCCAGGAATGTGGTATTGCTTTTGGTTTAGAATTTTTCTAGGCAATGGCAATTCTAATGGTTTCCATTTGGCCTTTCCCATTATGGTAACCCTTATTCCACATCTCAGGGATCCAATGTAGGGGTTCTGCCACTTATTAAGTATGCATTACTTACTAAGTATACTTAGTATATTTACTATGTATCCAATGATGCATTCTGGAACTGGGGAAATAACCACAGGATGGGGTCGGGGACCTACGAGACCCACAGTGAGACTTACCTGAGATAAAACTTCATTAATAACTTGACCTCCATAAGCCCCCACTCTGACTTGCGGGCCTTCAAAACACTTTGGGTCCCCTGGAACTAGTGTCAGTTCAGACCCAGTATCCAGTAATCCCCAAAAAGTTTATTTCCTTTCCCCAATGAACAGTCACTCTTGTGAAAGGCCTGAGGTCCCTTTGAGGAAGGCTAGAAGAAAGACTAACAGCATAAACTTTCGGTGATGTAGCGGGGTCCTCCTTCCAAGGGACCCGACCTTCCCCTCATTCAAGTGGTGTGGGTCTGTAAACTGGCCCAGGTCTGGGAATTGGTTGAGTACTCATGATTGCCTATCTCGCTGTTCACCTGATCCACCATTCTTCTGCCTGTATAGGTCATGTAAATATTTAGTAGGTTTCCCATGTATTTCACTCCTGGGGACACCATGACTAAGTAGCCAATGCCATAATTCCACACAAGACAGGCTGCTTTGATTACTATGAAAGCCTTGTTGTCTATTATAACCATGTCCGCCCTGTCTGTGTTGATTCAATGCTGACACTTGCCCTCTGTCCCCACGGAGTCCATTCAGCCCCATCGTGGGCAAATGTCAGAGTTCACTTAAGGCAGTTCCCACAGTTAATCCTGGTGCACACAACATAGTGATTATAGGAGTCCTCAAAGATGCTGGGGCCCACCTCACAAACTTATTCCTTATGGTTGTAGTGAAGAATATGTCCTCAGGACACCCCATTTTGGGGTCTATGGGAATATCCTGATAAACCCATTCCACCATACCAATTTCCCTCAGCTTTTGGATGCCTTCTTCTACAGTCTACTAAGGTAATTCAGGCACCTTAAGTTGGTCCAATCTAGGCCACCTGGCAGCCCAGGCCTCAGTGAACCAGCCAAATAAGGAGTTGGATCCTCTCTTAGCCTCTCTTGCTGAGACACTGAAAGAAGAGTCTGTGCTTAGGGGTCCCATAACCAGAAACTCAGACTGATTTAATATTACATTTCTTGCACCAGTATCCCACACCCTCAGTAACCATTCCCAGGGATATTCCCCAGGCTTTTGCCTGTACGTATTTGAAAGCTGGAGCAGTTCTTTGTGAGTATAGCATGCTTCCTGAGTAATCACTTTGGCCTCACCCTTAGGAGCTTTCCTTGCCTTAATTTTAGTTACAGGTCTAGCAGAAACTATCAATGGTGATGATGTTTCCTGGGTGTTCTCAGCACTATCTTGTAAGGCATCTCCCTCAAACAATGGCAGAGATGCAGCCTCACCTGGCATTTCACCTTGAGTAGGTTGGTTGATCTGCTCAGGTGTGGGTTGTTTTGTTGATAGTAGACACCTATCTTCAGCTGGGAGTGGTGGATCTATTGACTGACTAGTTCAATTGCTTCTAGTGGTGGCATAATACCCTCCTCTTCTGGATCATCAGCCCATGTATTCCCATCCCATGTTTCAGGGTCCCAATTTTTTCTTATGAATGCCCTTACTTTGGCTTCCGACATTGCTCTAGATCTGCCGTTCAGCTGACGTTGTAATTCAGCCACTTGCATAATGAAGCTTTGAACCTGGTTTTCAGAAATATTGACTCTTTTACTACAAGCAAGAAGGCTCTCCTTTGTAGCACAGACAGAACCCTATGTGTCTGTGAGTTGGCACTTACGTGGTGCTTCTGATGCCCTAAGGCAATCCCTCTCCTTAATCACATAGTCCATTGTAAGGAGGACCAGCCAACCAACTTCCCTATACTTGGCGTCTTGACAAAACTGCTGGAAAATATCAAGCATATGATCTCCCAGTGTCTCTCCTTCAATCAGCACCCCATCAGTTGGTGCTCCTACTTTAGTTATCAGCTTTGCTATTTCACATCATGGACTAGTAGGAGTGGCAGAATTACCCATGACTATAGGTTTAGAATTAGCATCATCAGTGCTCTTAAAACTAGTCAGATTGGAGAACCAATCAAAGAAATGCATATTTATGATTTTATTTCTCTAGAAGCACTCCTGGTACCCCTTATGTCAGAGAGGGTTCTCTAGAGAAATAAAACCAGGACATTAGTAATTCTCTTTATATATTTATATAGAAAGAAGGGCATATAAGATAAGAAAGAAACAGTTAAGTAATCTATAAAGCAGTTGCTTGGTGCAGCTCACTTCTATGAGACAGCTAGAAGACTGGCAGTCCTTCAAGTCTTGAGGGCCACTGAGTAGTCCTCTGTAGAGCAATTCAGGCAACAAACAGCAGAGCAGGTCGCCAACAGTCAGCCAGATGACAGAGTCCAACAGTCCCCAGCTCAAGAGATGTATATCCCAGGAGCGTGGCGAAGTAGGGCTTGAAGGAAACTCAACTCACAGCTCCACAGTCCACGATTTGGTGTTCCACGGGTAGTGTTGCTTGGAGATCCAGATACAGGACAAACAAAGCAGCTGTCTGATCTGAAGATCCGCAAACAAGAGAAAGAGAGGGCAGGACTCCCCGAGCTCTTCCTATCTCTGCCCTGCAATTCATCCCGTGTATTCATTGGTTGTGCCATCACAATGGACCCACAAATCTTCTGTGGCCATGTTGGCATAACAAACCTGTCCATCACAGTTTTTGATGTTGTTGTTATTGCTTTGGTTTTTGTTTTCTTTTGTTGTTTTGCTTTGCTTGGTTTGTTTTTGTGCTTAATATTGTCTCTGCATGTCTATCTAGATAAGATATGTGGGATAAACAATCTGGAAAAAAATAGTGTTTCCAGGAGGACACAGGAGAGGGTAATAGGAAAGGAAAGTTTTTTCTTAGAAAACTAAGAGACAAGGGAATAACAAGTGATATAAAATTTATGGCGAGAAGTGCATGGAATGCCCGGTAGGGGCTGATCAAGGACAATGTAACCGAGAGGAATTACTGAGACCTGAATGAAAGCCAAAGATTATAGTGGAGCAAGAGGAAAGTAAAAGGAAATAGAAGATAGAATTAGGAGATAAAGGACATTTATAGAGGTCTAAATACAGGCATGTACATATGTGAATATATTTATGCATAAGGATCAGAAAATAGATCTCTGTACATAAATTTGTATGTTAAGTATTAAGATAACAGAATGACTTTGGGTCACTACTTAAGTACACCCTCAATGCAAGAACACTTTGTTCTAATAACCTGGCATTCCATGATGCTCACATTCCACACATGATCACTGAGGACAAAATGGGTATATAAGCAAATGTGGTAAAAAAAATTGATGGTGTCCAGCTATCAAAAGATGTAGCATCAGGGTCTTAAATGTTTAAAGATGAACAGGCATCCATCTAACTGAGAAGCAAGAAAGAACATGGAAGAGGCACACCAGTCTGGGTGATTGTGAGGTGTTGATGAGATAATGTATCAGGCATCAAAGGCCCAGAACAAAAAAATTATATCAATGTGTATGAGAGGAAGGGCTGAAGGGCAATCCAAAACCCACCTGTGGGCAACTGGACATCCCCTTACAGAAGGGTCACAAGGAAGAGATGAGCCATTCAGCGTTCAATATACACCGCAAAAACATACAACTTTCCTCTAGTTCTTTAATGCTTTTCCCCTGGCCCCACTATCATGATTCAAATTATTCCTTACAAATTTGCATAGACCAGAACATGCACATGGGTACAGATAAAAGGTGGGAACATAGGGAATATGGAACAGATAAACTCCCCAGGACCAATAGTAAGAGAAGTGATACCAGGAGAGTAAGGGGAAGATAGGGTTAGAATCAGGGAACTGAGCACAATAATCTACATATAACCCCTCCCACGGGATAGACACAGAATGGGTGTGAAGGGAGACATCAGTCAGTGTAAGACATGAAATAAAATAAAAAGCATACAAGGCTCATGAGGGAGGGAGGGCAGGAGAGAGAGGGGAAAGTGAGCTGATACCAAGGGCTTAAGTATTATAAAATAAATACTATGAAAAAGATAATTGTAATATATGTACAAATCTGCATGGCAGAATGGATAGATGTATGGATTGTGATAAGAGCTGTATGAGCCCCCAATAATATGATTAAAAAAAACTATTGTATCTATAAGACATCTTGTATTCAGTTGCCAAAAACCCATAACTGGCGACTTGATACAAATTTCACAATTATTTCTGATAGGGACAGTCTGGGGACTTCTGACCTGTCTTCTAAAGGAAGGAACCAAGGACCTTGTGAAATAAATAATGAGCAAACTACTCTGTAAGAACTTAGTGGGTAACTTGACAACCTCAAAGCCAAGACCCACATTCTGGCACCAACAATACTCAAGATACTTCTGATATATGCTGACCCAATGTATGAGTCCCGATAAACAGAAAATAACAATGTGTGAGACCCATGGATGATCTCCGTTGTCTAATGACAAAATTGCTTGGCCATCTGCAGACTGGCAACTCCCTCCCCTTTGAATAGGTCACAGAGAACTAGAAGCATTTCCCTAGACAATAGCCTCCACTCAACTCATGAGGCAGGGCCCACTTCCTCCCCTGAGTGATAATATAGTATATTAACTGTGCTTAACATGCCCCTTCTCACCTCTGGAGGGAGACTGGCTTGGCTCCAAGAGTCAAGCTTATCTTATTTAAGCTTTACATGGTTCCTTCTCACCTCAAAAGTCATTCCTTGTGAAACGACTCTACACTTCAATAAAACTATGGTTTAACTCTTCACTACTGTACCTGGATATGTGTGTGACTGTGCCTTATCTCTGGATTCTAGCAGGCCACCTGGATTCTAACAGAATTTGCTACTTCCCATGGACAACAGCCAGTGAACCAAATTCCACAAATTATTTTTTTATCATGTTTCTAGCTGTTTTCCTCTTAGCTTATCTGCTGGTATCACCAACTTCCTTTCAAGCCATGGTTAAGGTGTTTTACTGAAATAAAGCACAATGACAAATGTTTAACCCACCAACACGAAAAATATGTCTGAGCAAAATCCATACTTAGAAGCTTCACCCTTTGTTTCTGAGGTGAGACTCTGCATGTGACTCTCTCTAGTCCAGTGCAGGTTTTAAAACTTTGGATTTTCAGTTCAAAAATTAAGCAAAGTTTACAAACACCCAGCAGATATTTTTTTTTCTCAAACTTTGTAATTCGAGCAGTAGAAAGAGCATGGAGTCACTGGAACCTGAGATGTCACTGTACACAGGCGCGTGCGCACACAGACACAAACACATACACATAGGGGGTGGGGGTCACAGCCTGTGTGGCAATCATCATAGTTGGCAGTTGGAAACCACCAGCACCTCTGTAGGAGGTAGCACCTGGGCTGCCCACTCGAATAATTAGTGACAGTCGTCGACATTCACAGGGGCTCCTTATGAGTCCAGCATTGACCCAATGGCAGTACATTTGATTACACACACACACACACACACACACACATATATATATACATGCATATATTTTTGTATACACACATACATGTGTTGGTTCATACAGTTGTAGAAGAGGGAAACTCCAAGAATGGGCAAGTTCCAAGTCTTTTTATCAAATATTAGGCTAGAGTCTTCACTTGATTTTCTTGCCATAAGGGCCTGGGGAACCCAATATCAGCAAATGGTTACAAACATTACTTAGTCTGACATCAGCAGGTTAGGCTTGTGGCTTCAGAGGCTAATGAACCTGATAGGCGGGCAATACGGTAGGCCATTGGCTTCCATTCAAAGAAGCAGAAATGCATGAGCCAGATGTACAATCCAGAACCGGGAAAAATTATAACCAAAATTTTCCACAGCATTCACCTATGTTGGAAGCAGGCCACACATCAAAGGGAAAGTCCTTCCAATTAATCGTATCTGTACTGCTATCTAGTAAGGATGATGCATTCTACTCTAACCTCCAAGCTTCTTCCAACTGCTATTCATAGCAGATCTCATTGTAGAGAGAGTTGCAGTGCATTATAGAAGATTCTCTGTATGACCTAGTCAATTCTGATTCACCACAATCTGTGTCCCTGTCTCTATGTCTCTTTCTTTCCTTTCTGTTCTGTTTACACTTCTGGAACAGTATGTCATGAAAGTGATGATAGTGAGTTTCCCTGATTCATTTTTATTTTTAAATTAAAGGCTCCCAAGCTTTCTTCTTGGAGAATTATGTTGGTTTTGCTTTGTTTTGAGATTTCAGGGTGATACCAGATGATCTGCTGTTTAAACATACCCATTTGTTCATGGGTGGGGCATGTAGCACTGTCTTGCCACAATGGACCACAGCCTGGGAAAACCCATGTAGCAGATCAACCATGTCCTGCATAAAGATTTAACAAGAAAGGTGAGAGGATAATTCTTTTGAGAGGATATTTTTAATTTTGGAGTTTCTCCTTATTCTATTCCCCCAACTGCCACTCGATCCATGTACTAGTTTCGCATCAGTCCAATATGGTGTTCTGGAATTCCCATCCTTCCTAAGGTTATCCACAGTTTATTATGGTCTACACAGTTGGATGCCTTTGCAGAGCTAATGAATCAGAAATAAACATCCCTGAGGTGTTCTATTTTTTTTTTAAGCCAAGATCCATCTGACATCAACGATGGTATCCTTTGTTCCATGTTCTCTTCTGAATTGTTCTTGAATTTCTAGAGTTCTCTAGCAATGTATTGCTCAACCATTGTCGAATGATCTTAAGCAAAATTTTACTTACTTGCAATATCATCATTGTTCTATAATTTGCACATTGTATTCAGTTACCTTTTTTGAAATGAGCACAAAAATGGATCTCTTCCAGTGAATTGGCCAAGAAGCCATCTTTCAAATTCCCTGGCGTAGATGAGTGAGTGCTTCCAGTGCTTCTTCAGATAACTGAAACATGCCCATGGATATTCCATCAAATCCCTGATCTTTGTTTTTGGCTGTTTTCAGAGCAGTTCAAACTTTTTCCTCAGCATCTTTGGTTCTTGTTCATATGCTACCTCCTGAACTGGTGGGATATCGACAAGTTATTTTTCTAGAGTGACTCGGTATTTTCCATCTTCTGTTGGAGACGCTTCAGCTGTCCTATACAATAAAGTGGAGTTCCCATTTATCTGGCTTGGAGATACTGCTGATATGAAGAATTGCCTGTGACCTTGGGCCTTGAGTTTCCTTTTACAAACAGAGCCATAAACATTCCATAAGGACGTGAGGCAATGTGTTTACTCATACCATGCAATTTATGTAATGTCTATCCTTATCTAAACTTCCCATTGTCTGGAGAAGATATAAGCTTGGGCTAAAATAAACTCGGGGCACAGCACGGCTCAGAGGAGTGTTGACTGTTGCCCTCCCAATCCCACCTCTGTGTTTTCTTTCTTTCTTTCTTTCTTTCTTTCTTTCTTTCTTTCTTTCTTTCTTTCTTTCTTTCTTTCTTTCTTTCATCTATCTACACCCTCCAATCTCGGTAACCCGTGGTGAAATGACAGCAGGGCCTGTCAATCTTCTCTTGAACCATTCATTATTTTGCCTATAAAATCTTCACCTTTATCCTGAATTTACCTGGGAGCAATAGGTGGTAAATTCCACCATCAGTCCTTGTTGTGTTTTTCTTTTTTCAGTTTTTTTCTAGCTTTATTGAGTCCTGCTGATATAAAGCTTCTCCATCTTGTCTTCTCACAGATATTGTCACTTTTATTTCTGTGTATTTCATCTAGAGAAGTCTATGTGTATGGTGACCTATTGTGCTGTGATGAAAAAAAGGCATATGCTAAGAAGAATTTGTTGGTTTGCAGAACTCTATTATGCAATCTCTACCTTATTTTCTATCCATATTTTCCAACTACTATTCCTTTCTCTGTTTCCAACTTTTGCATTCCAATCACCAATAAATACCAATGCATCTTTATTGTCTGATCAATTTCTGACTGTAGTCTTTGTCAGAATTTTTCAATTTCTTCATCACTAGTTTTTGTGGTTGCTGCATAAATTTGAATAATAGTAATATTGTTCAAGACCAGATTAGTGATTTGGCATTGACTTACTATATATGTCATTATTTATGTGAAGTGATTTCCTCTATATTGCTATGTTTCTAAGTGTTTTAAACATAGAAAAGGTGTTATATTTTCCACATAGCTTGTTCATCAGTTGAAATGCCCATATGTCTCTGTCTTCTAATTATGTGATTCATTTTATTGATATATATATATATATATATATATATATATATATATATTTTGGCTGGGTACAGTGTGCTTTATTGGTGATACATGACAAGGTTCAGGTCCCTAGGGTCCTCTCTTTTCTAAGGGGTCTGGATGAAAACAGAGATGATGGGATAGTCCCAGTGTGTTATGGGATAAATTGGGTCAAAGACTCCCCAGCAGCTGAGGCTCCTCTCGTGTTCTAGATCTGTTGTTGGGGCTGGTGGTTCAGGAAGTCCTTTGAGTCCCTGCAAACCGTAAGTGCAACCACTTTGTTTCTGTAGCCAAATTCATTGTCATACTAGGAAATGAGCTTAATTGAGTGGTGGTTGAGAGCAATGCAAGCTTCAGTTGTAAAGATGGGAATTCAGGTATCACTCGTGACGTCACAGGAAACAACCTGGTCTTCACTGTAGCTCAAAGTACCCTGTAGGGGACCAGCTGATATCTGTTTCACCGCCTTATTTATGACATCATACTTGGTAGTCCTTTCAAGTGGACAGATACGATTCATGACAGATACAATCTAGGTGGTGACATGGAAGACCACACCAATGAGTTTCCTATACAGTTCTAAAATAACCTTACCCAGGGCTTTGGAAGCATCCAGTAGATGCGGCGATGATGTTCTGAGAAGCTCCATGGCTCTTGTGCTAGAGATTCCCGGAGAGGTCATCTGCGGTTTTCTGACATGAACTATTATCATGGGTCCCTCCGTGATGCCAAAGATGTCATGGATGCCATTGGCCAGAGGGTCCAAGCCCTTGGTCGTATGGGAGTCATTGCAGACAAGGTTGAAGGAGTTATTTTATTTCTTGTGATTCACAGTCATCACAAACATGAGGGTATTGGAAGAAGGGGCAGAGATGATCATCCTTTTGGCACCACATTCCAAGTGAGCCCCAGCCTTGTCTATGGTTGTAGACTCTATGATATACTCAATGCTAGCTTCACCCCACTTAATGTTGTCCATATTTTGCTCCTGAAAGATGGAGATAGACTTCGCATTGATGATAAGCTTCTCATTTTCAACCTCAATGGTGCCATTGAATTTGGCATTGGTGAAATCATACTGGAACTTGTAGTCAGGTCAATGAAGGCATTAGTGATGACAACACTGTCTACTTTGCCAGATTGGAAAGCAGCCCTGGCAACCAGGAGCCCAATGTGCTGAAAACCATTTACTCTGACCTTCCTCATCGTATCTCTGGATGGGCTGGAACTACATGGAAATGGGAAGACAGGTTGTTTGTAACTTAGGGAGGATCAGAGAGCCTGATAAAATTTCTAATGCTGACCACCCTTGCATTCCTGGTCCCAATTCACTAGGAACATGATGTATGCTATTTAAAAATATTTTTTTCAGTTTTATATTCAGAATTTTTTTGAGGATTTTTGGGATTATAGTAATGAGATACTGGTATTTAAGTTTGATTTTACATGAAGACTTTATCTAGTTTTGATATCAGGGTAATGGTAGCCTCAAGGAACAGGGCTAATTAAATTTCCTCATCTCTGTGTTGGAAGAGTTTAAATAGAATTGATGTCAACTCTTCTGACATGCATTTTCCTAGTGAAGTCATCTGGGCTAAACTAAGTGGTTGTTTAGGAATTTAAAAAACAGGCAAATTGTTAGCCTCCTTTTTGTTAGGTATCTTTCAGGGTTTTTCCACTTATATTTGCATTCAATTAAGTTGGATGTGCCTTTCTAGGAATTTGTCATTTTTAGCTATATTTTAAAATATATTGGAATACAAATTTTCATAGTAGTCTGATATAATCATTTTGAGCTCAGCTGGATATTTTGTAATGTCTCCGGTCTTATTTCTTATGTTGTCTATTTGTTCTTTCTCATTTTTCTGTTTGTCAAATCTTCAGGTATTTGTCAGTTTTAATTTCCTCTCCAAGATTCATTCTCAAGTTCCTTGTTTCTGTCAAGCTGTTTTCTGTTCTGATCTGATCTTTATAATTTTTTGCCTTTTAATGGTTTGAGTATTCTCTCACTCTTACTTTTGTATTTATATCTGTTGTCAGACTACATTATGCATACATTGAAGAGGTTCCCAAACTTATTTGGCCTAGCATGCTCTATTTCAAAAAATTCTTTGTCTCCTGGATATTAAAAAAAAATTATGTACTATAGCCATAACCCAGGATAAAGTATAACTGTCTGTTTTTGCAGTCTTTCTGAATCATTCGCCCACTTGGGGAAGCACAGATTTATTACTATAGATTTTGTTTTCAGGAGTACTTTTCCTTAGTTCCAAAGTTTTTAGTATATTGTATTTTTTTCAGTTTTCTTTGATTCTAAATATTTAAGAATTTTTCATCTTTAATTTAGCTTATGACAATAGGTTTTAGCAATGTGTTATCCTTCCTCTATGTGTTTATTTTGCTTTCTTAGTTTTCCCCATTACTTATTCGCAGTTTCATGTCGTGTGGTCTGAGACCATATTCTACATATTTTCAACAAATCTTAAATTTATTGATATTCCTTTGTATACTGCTTTATGGTGTATTTTGACATTTTTGCATTTGCATTGGTTAAGAATGCATACTGTGTATTATACTGCTGCAAAATGCAGATGGTTACATATTCTTCTTGAATTGACTACAACCTACAAGAGCCTACCATATGCACTGCCTGACCCACAAAGCCAATGACTTGAGCCCTGGTGATATTGTTACTTATGCATTGGGCTGCTAAAGTTAATGTTATTAGTTCAAAAATGCCAGCTGCTTTGTGGAGGGAAGATGAGGTTTCTTCTTCTATACAGAGTTGTAGTGTACTTTTCAGAAACTCACAGAAACAGTTTTTTCCTGTCCTATGAAGTCACTAAGAGTCAAAATCAACTTGATGGCTACAAGGGGTATTATTTTAGTTTTTAGAGTTATACATGCTAGGTGACTTATCCTTCTCTAGGAGTTTTCTTCTCCTTACTACATGTTTAAAGTGACAGAATCTTATGCTTGTTCATTAATAGCATTCTGGCTGCACATCTTTCTAAACAGATTTGTTAATTCTTTCATCAGCCCAAGGTTCTTTCAGTAATTTTTAATCAACACCACAATAAGTCAATTCTTCTTTGATCTTTCTTATCCAATGTTCAACTTTCACATGCATATGAAGCAATTGAAAATATGATGACATTTGTCAGGCACACCTTAGTTCTCAGAGAGACCCTTGCTCCACAACAGTTTAAAGACCTTTTGAACATGAATAACTTAGCTATGCATGATTGATAGAGAGACATCTATCCAGGAAGCTTTGGGAGATTCAGTGTTTTAAAGATTTTAATCTTTTCCCAAACCTGTACATTAAAAGGGTTCTCAGTAAAACCCCCAAATATTTTCTCTTAATGTTAACATTGACAAGTTTATTTTATTATTCTGACCAAAGAATATATAAATGCATAGACTAGCCAGGGCACCCTTTCAGAATCAAGCAAAAGATAGGTGTATTTACTTTACCAAATGTCAAGATTATATAAACTTACATAAATAAGAACATGTAAGATCAGTGAAACCAGAGTGAATGAAGGAATGGGAGAAAGACATGCTTCTTTGATGTCATACCTGGTGTCATGGCAGAAGGGTGGATTAATGAGGTTTAAAAATAGAATGGATATTTTTGAAAGTAAATTCATATTAAAAAGCAATAAAACTGGAACTCAACTTCACATTGTATTAAAAAATTCTCTGTAGGTGTGGCAGTCATGCTTATGTTAATTTTATGATTGAAATGTAGGGGTGGAGTCTAGCCTTTTAATCTGGAAATATCCATTGAGTAGCCAATGTGGTCTCCGTGTTGGCACGGCTTTCTCCTGAGACTTCTGGGAAATCTTGTGATATTTCCCTCATGAAGATGAGAAGCTATCTTCCCCAGCTGTTAGGCGATAATCACAGAGATGATGAATCAAGGGCAAGACAAGATGGCAGCATCCGAGAAACTGGAGGAGCTGGCAGAGAGACCACATGTCTTTGCCCTGATGGCGCCAGACCTCTGAAGCTGGGGCGGCCACATGGAGACCTCTGCAAGCGATGACTTGCAGAGGTCCATCTGCTGTTGATGGACCCTGAGACCTGGAAGCAAGGAGCCATGTGGAGACACCTGCCAGCGCCCGGATTCTGCACCCACTGACCTGTGACTTTGTGAGTCGGAAGGAGACTTTATAGACTGATTTCGGACATTTGGGTTAATATCGGACGTATGACTTTGAACTGGACTGCGTTCAATGTCCTGTTCCTCTTGTATATAAACCTTTTCCTTATCTCTATAAGCTTGTCAATAAATTTGTTCCTCTAGTACCCAGACTAACACAATAGGTAACTGGTGAACCTATATCTATGATGATTCTTTTCAAACTTAGATCAAAGTCATTCCAACTCCAAAAATAACAATCATCAAATATACTAGGTTCATCTAGATACTAGAAATATCTTGACATTTAGCACCTCTGTATGGCAAAAATTATTTTTTGGGCAAGTTGTTAAGGCTCTCTGGAGTAAATTATTTCTACACCTGCCAGACACAGTACTGGCAGACACACTTAATCTTCGGGGTGGACAGTGGCACGTGAGGAGATATAATTGGGTCACTCTGGTCTAATGCTTGCAGAGCCAGCACCTCTGCACCACGCATCTGTGTTTTATTGCCATAGCAACACGCAGACTGTTCAAGAGGAGCAATGTTCCATCAGTGGAGGTGACATGTGACATGGAGTTCCCAGGTAGCCATGCTGCACATAAAGCACCAGAGAGAGTTTTTCTTGTTTTAAGCAAAAAAAGTTTTGGGAGTAATTTGTTACTTGCTTAATTTAGAAGTTAACTCTTCAAAATCACTATTTTCTGATACAAAATTGAAAAATGAGGCATAGACTGTGTTCCATTGGCAGATGACAAGGATTATTATACTAGAGACCGTCATTCTAGAAGTCTTCTATAGAGGGTGAAATTGTTAAAACATGTTGCCTGAGATTTCTTAGAAGTCAAATTATGTACTCAAAGGAGCCTGTAACTGTAAAGCAAAAGGAGTCATGGCAGTGTAGTGAATTACATGTTGAACTCTTAACCATAACGTCATCAGTTCGAAAACAGCAGCCTCTCTATGGAAGAAAGATGAGGCTTTATGGTCACAAAGTTCTGCAGCCTCAAAAACCCAAAGAGGCAATTTTGTTATCCTATAGGGTTGATAAGAGTCTGAGTAGACTTACTGGCAGTAACAATTGAATGGGTTGATTAATATAATTTTGAATTTACAAGAAAACCCAACAGATAAGTTTATAGGAGAGAATATTTGCAAAAAAAAAAAAAGTTTTGAAAAGGAAGAGAGCAAGGCTTGATATATCAGTTATTATATATTTTCGCTAAAAATATATACATGTTAACTTAAAAAATTCCATAGTCCCACCACATCTTCATAAATGTGCTCTGCTAAGGTTTTTGCATGTTGCTAACATCAGTTATCATAAAGCAGACATAATTTAACTCTTAAATAAACAGACCCAACATGATGTAATAGTTTCACTTTTGATTTTCACTTTCAACTTCTGAGCTAATGCAGGATAATTATCAACATCACACAAATATGTGAAGATAGAACAGAGCCCAGTAAAGAATATAAGAGCATTCTAACTATAATTAGTTTTTGATGATTATGTACTACCAATTAGCTTGGGTTTCAAGTACCTGAAAATGACAGTATTTCTTTTTTAAAAATTTTCATGTCTCTGTGTTTGATAATCATAGTGCATCAGTTCAACAGTTGAATTTAAACTTTGGGTGTTTTTATATGTGTATTGTTTAGATTTTCCTTATAATCTATCAAATAAGAATTTGAGAAAAAAGGCTGTAAATGATAAAGATGAATGGATTTTTCTCCAAATTTGACATATTGTATGCAAAATATTTATAGATATGTCTTCTCAATAAGTCTTGGACAAAATACTACTTACGTGAAAAGGTAGCAAATATAGTTTCGCTAAGAAAAATGATACAAGGACAATAGTCTCATCCTTTGTGTTGTGCATAAAGTACTTTGGCCTCTGTGCTAGTTAAGGCTTATTTTATCAACTTGACTGATAAGCACACGTGGAATTATTTGAAGGGAAGCTAGATAAATGGCTTGGTGAGCCTCACCTTTCTTGTTCTCTGGTCTCTTCCTCTCTGATGGTCGGACCAGCATGTGGCTGCCTCAGCGGGCAAGACTCACTTCCTGTAAGACATCCCTGAGCAGAAATAACTTGGACCGATCCCGAGGCAACTCTGGCTGCTGGAGCAGTCAAGTGGAGACCCCTGTCAGCGCTAAGATACTTACACATTTACTGATTCAGCTTTCCTCTTGCAGTTGGCATCATTGCATGTGCTTTGTGAGTTTGAGCAGGACTTTGTAGATTGGTATCAGACATATGGACTAATGTCAGGCATAATGGACATAAGGGTTTGGCCTGGACTGGATTGAGATAATTTACAATTACTTTCTCTATAAAACTTTCTCCTATAAAATATGAATGTTCATGGATCTTTTTCTCTAGTCTATTCAGACTACACAGATAACTTCTCCTTGTTTAAAAGAAAACACACAGTTTAAGATGCACATGGCTTTATCATGAGAGTGGGCATGGAGACAAGAGTGCATGCCAGAGACACACACAATTGGACATCAAAGGGAGACACACAACACCTACTTGTATTGGCTTAAATGCTAAGAATGATACTAAGAGCCTCGCAATAAGTAGATAGCCTATTAGTGCACCCATTTGCTCATGTATGACTTAATTCATCCACTTTTATATCAACTCTTTATGAATATGCTCCCCAAACCACACTGAATCATGTAGATCAATATATTCCTCATATCGTGCATATCTTTTTCCTCTTCCTTGTATTTGGATCTTCCTTCCCAGCTGAAAGGGAAGGTTTGGTTGATAAAACTGAGGTATGATTGAATTTTTAATCACTTTTCCTTACCCATGTCATCCAAATGCACACATTAAATTTGATGTTGGGTCGCTATCCACTATTTATTCGTTCAGAAACTATGTATGGAGTGCTCATTCAAGTAGAAGGCATCAGTATACACATAAAAACAGACACATATTGTTGAGAATGAGGGGCCCTGGAGCAGAGATACCAAGCCCACCTGTAGACTGTGGAGCAATCTCCCCACAAAGGGGTCATGGGAAGGGATGAGTCACCAGGGTGAAGTAAAGCATCGATGAAGCATACTACATCCCTCTGGTTCCTTGAGGCTTCCGCAACACCCATGACCATGACCCCAGAGCTTCTTCTCAATTCAGACTAGACTGGAACATATACACAGGTCAACAAAAGGATGGGATCTCATGACATACAGAATCCAGGAATAGGCGTGGGAATAGTTGGGGAAGTTGGAGAGATAAAGGGAGAAAGAGGGAACTAATCAGAATGATCAAGCCATAGCTGTACAACCCTCTACTGAGGGAAGAACAACAGAAAACATGGGGGTAGGGAGGCAGCAGTCAGTTGTGAGAGATAAAAATAATAATGTACAATCTACCATGGGGTTATGAAGGTTATGGCAGATGAGGAGGGAATTTTTTAAAAAGAGCTGATACCAAGGACTCAATAGAAAGTAAATGTCTAGAAAAGAAAGCGGGCAACATGTGTACACACTTGCCTGATTCAATTGATGAACGGATTGTGGTAAGAGTTGTATGAACACCCAATAAAATGATTTAAAAAAAAAGAAAATTTCATTCATTTGTTCATTGCTTTTGTCTTCAAAATACATTGACTTTTGATGAAAAGTGGTATTGGGGGTGAAGTTGTATTCCCCCAAACAAGATATATTCTGGTCCTAGCCCTGATTTCTATGAATGTCAACAAATTTAGAGTCAACTTAGTTGTAATTACTTAATATGAAGTCATATTTTAATTATGTTGACCATAATTCAGTACAAGTAATATTTTTTATTTTTTTAATTTTTTTAATATTATTATTTTAAAAAACAAAAAAAAAGACTTATGATGGACAGACACATGTGGAATAGAGCTGTGTTACACCAGAGACAAAATGTTGAAATGTGATGCCACAGCCCAGCAAAGCATGGGGTCAATCTGTAAACTGAAAGAATCAAATATGGGTGACTCTGGAAACTTAAGGGAGCATATTTTCATTTTAAACTTCTAGACAAAAATTAATTCTCTGAGAATAAACTTTTGTTGCCTCAAGACATCCACTTTGTGGTACATTCTTATTGCTGCTTAGGAAAACAAGTATAAGTAGCATTTATGATAAAGCATTGCACAGTGTTCTTAGGTGAATAGTATAAGAAATCAGTTGGGTAAAATTAAAAATGTTCTAAAAATCTAGAACATGTATTATGCCAGCATATTGACTTTAGAATGGTTAATTCAATAATACTGAAACAGATAAAAGTGGTTTGGTGAACACCTGTTATGTGGAAATTACTGTGCCCAGTACTTAATACTTAACCTTTAGACTAAAGTGTTAACAGCATCATCACATAATTTTGAAAAAAAATTGTAAAATAAGCCACTGTTTTAACTTCTACTGGTGTTACTGAGCCCTTAACATTCCTTACATTTTATCCAAAATTATTTTGAGTCTGTTTTCTTTCCTACTCAGTAAGTTTTTCATTGAATTAAAAAAAAATCTTTATTTCCTGAGGGAGGTCATAATGCTCGACAAATAAGAGTGAGTGAAAGAGAGAAAGTGCTCAATGAAATCAGTTGACACTGAATAGCAATAATGAGACAAAACAATGCTGCTGAGGACACAGGGTGGGGCATTATTTCATTCTATTGCACACAGGGTTGCTAGGAGACAGAACTATACTGAACAGGTAAAGAAATTAAATACACAACAGCAAGTCAGTGGTACAGCTAGAAATTGACAACAAGCTTCCTCAAAACCATACTTTCTTATTGAGTGATCTTTCTGCACAAACTTATTCTAGAGGTCTAGAATATATCCAACTTATGTTATTCTTACATATGCCTGCATTTGCCTTATTTTACAGGTCAAGTTTATAGACGTCTGAGCTTTAAAGGGCTTAGAAACTTTAGTGACACCAGATCTTAGAAAAACATCGGGTGAAACATTGCTTTCACTCTAGTTGCCTTATTAAACATTGCCTGATTGATGAGAGTCACTGATTGTGGCAGTCATGTGCTTATGTTAATTTTATAATTGAAATGTAGGGGTGGAGTCTGGCCTGTTAATCAGGAGAAAGCCATTGAGTAGCTGATGAGGCCTCTATGTGGGCATGGCTTTCACCCGGGACTCCAGGGAAATCTCGCGATATTTCCCTCGTGAAGATGAGAAGCTATCTTCCCCAGTTGTTGGGAGTTAGTTTGAGAGATGATTAACCACAGGCTACACAGAAAAGCGGCGGCTGGGAGGCTGGAGTAGCCTGTGGAGACACCACATGGCTTAGCCCTGATGAAGAAAGACCTCTGAAGCTGGAGTGGCATGCTGATGATGGAACTGAGCCCTGGAAGCGAGGAGCCATGGGGAGACCCCTGCCAGCGCCAGAATTCTGTACCCACTGACCTGTGACTTCCTGAGTCGGAAGCAGACTTTATAGACTGATTTTGGGCATATGAGTTATTATTGGATTTATGACTTTGCACTGGACTGGATTGGGATGCCTTCTTAGGGTCACATTTCTTTTGTATATAAACCCTTTCCTTATACCTATATGCATGTCTCTGAAATTTGTTCTTCTAGTCTATCCAGACTAACTCACTGATGATGCAAGAGTAGAATTCTCACTTTCTAAGTAGACAATTGAGGCTTGATATTCTGCTAATTCCCCTCACACACATCCACTTCCCAGGTCATACTGAAGGCTGGGGGGTTGCTATAGTGTTGAATAGATTTCAATGGAACTTCCACAGTAATATGTGATCTTCTTCCAGAAAACAGATGATACAATTCTTAACATCATATCAGTGCAATGTTTCACCCACCTATCATGGGGGTGGGACCGGGCCCAGACTCATTGAGTATCATAGTAGATGAATACAACATGATTCAGGGCCTGGGTAGATAACAGTTAACAGGGTATGAGAAGGTACTGAAAGTTGAATTCTGAGTCTGCAGGGAATAAATCTTTACATCTGGGTAAGCCATCACCCTCTCAAATATAAGAAAAGAGGTAAATAAGCAAGAATTGTTGAAAAATAAATTCTCCAATAATAATTTTTCCTGAAACAAGTGAAGATCAATTGATCATATTCCAGCTGATCACAATAATCTGTTATAAAATTAGATTAAGCAAAAAGAAAAATGTAAGCAGATAAATGTAACACAATTTTCCTACATACATGTATAAGCTGAAATGAAAAGAAATGAGGACATACTATTATATAATTTTTTGAATGGAAGCAAATGTTAAATGATTCATAATTATTTTTTCCAGCTATGTAAACCAGGTAACTCAACCTTCCTTGATCGTTGTTTTGTGTCATTTCAGCTTCTTTCTCAATAAGTAATTTTTGTTTAATGGATATTTATCTCTCAAATTTTAGTTTGGGTTTTCATCAGTTGAAGATTTAAATTTAATAGCCTTTTGAGGTACAATTACACTGAAATTTCAGTTTTCCCACTTATGAGCAATATGACAAAATGGAATTGAAAAGTGTGTTATCATATTTCTCCAATACATACCCCTGTACTGAAAAATCAAACATGTAAGAACAGCTTTGAAATCAATTTTGGACTGAAGGTAGCATTAGTGATGGGAACCCAGCTGAGATCTCAAGCCACTTTGTACTGGAGAGTCATTCATGCTACTCATGTTCCTTGGTGTTTATTATTTTCTGAGAAATGGACTTGATTAGCATTTATTCAGGATATCATATAATTAAAATAGTTTTCTTTCACTAAGTTCATGAAGCATTCTGAAGTAGGTCATTGCTTTAAAATCTGAGTTTAATATTGAATACAAGCATTTTCACATGTAACATGTGTGGTTTTAATATTGAATACAAGCATTTTCACATGTAACATGTGTGGTCTTGTTACATTACTGCCTGAATCTCAGAAACCAAAGAGGAGATGTGTGTAATGATATGTGATGGTGTGAGTAGGCATGATTAGGAAAATGAGGGTCTTTACCTGAGAATAAAAATTAGGTAAAGAAGATACCTATTAGAAAACCTCTGTAAGTGTAAGAATAGAATGTTTAGCTCATTGAAACATTATAGGTACATTTTTTTCGTCAAGCTTTGACACCTCACGGTCACACAGCCTAGAGTGCTTCTTTCATGTGGGCTTGCTTCTAAGCTGGATGGCGGCTTTTTACTTTCAAGGCTTTCAGACCCCAGATCTCTTTAATTTTAATTTTTGATGCTTTGTTTTCATCTTTCTCAAGATTATTCAGTCCTTTTAAAGTATTTCTTAATGAAGAAATACTTTAAATAAAGTTATTTTTGTCCTTAGAGCGTATGCTTTACAAATAATGCATTGTCTAATAATTGGTGCCTGATAAACTGCTCAATGATTTTTCTCAACATATATACACAAGAACCTGTTTCTTTCCATAGTGTTCATATTTAACACTTCCAACTCCTTTCAAAACTTTTAGATACCTGAATATTCTTTCTTCTCATTTGTTGAGAATTATTCTTCTAACAACTGCAATATTTCAATTGAGTAACTGACACTTATCATTAATAGAAATGAAGGGGAGTATCCACAAAGGTAATTTTGACCATCTGCTAGGATATTCAAATGCAGACCATGTTGTAGAGATTTAGGTTAGTGTCCAGCCTCAAGGCGAATCAATCTTCTGTGAAACATCCTGTTGGTGAGAGTTGCTTTGGGTTTGGGGTGATTTCAGTATTTGGTGTAGAGAATCATCATTCTTCTCCTTATACCTGGACTCTGAGCACTTTAAAATATATTATTAAGAGTTCTTTAAATACTCCTTGATCTATAAGCATACCCCTCCATGTGCATCTCCCCTTCTGGTTGTTGTTCATTTCCATGGGTCAACTCCAACTCATGTTTTTAATAGCTCTTTTTCAAAAGCAGAGAGTAGGCCTTTATAAAAAGTCTTTCTCAGTCTGAACACTCCCATGAAACCTGCCCATAATGTTACCCAGAAGACATTTGGAATACCTCCAAACTAGATTATAGCATCACAGCGACATGCAAACTTCCTTAGTGAAAAAAAAAAAAGTTATGTAGTGCTTCACCTTCTTAGAGTGTGTTAATAAGAATTTTCAAGATATTAATATCTCAAAAACTTTGCCAAGACTGGAAACTGGAGTAGTTGTGAAAAGTCTGACAAAACCATCTATTTTTATCTTTAGCTAAAATATGCTTGTTTCTGGACTACCTTTGGACTTAAGGTTAAGAATATCTGAAACAATTGGCTTTATTGAACTTGCCAATGCATCATAGATTTGAAGACTGATTTCTGCCTTGTGTGAGGTATAATCAGAGATGTGTCAAACAAGTTGAGGAAATTTCTTTTCAAATTGTTTTCCATGCTTGAACTTGTCTGAATTCCTGCATCTTTTCTCATGTGTAAGAATTTCAGTGGTTTTCCACTAAGGGAATCATTTCAGGTAACATTTTGAATCTCAGATTCTGTAGCATTAACATGCTCTTTTCATGTTTGATTCCAGTATTCCATTGCTATATGCAAAATATTGTTTGAGTAAAATGAGTATAGAAAAACCCATGTCAGCCAAAACTGAGAGATATGCAAAATACTGTTTGTCCCCCCTCCCCCGCTTAATATGCATTGAATTAATGTTTGCTATTAGTTGAAGTCTTGTAATTTCAGATAAGAAAAATAGTCTCTTTTTAAAGTTTATATAACTACCAATTGAGGTAGATAGAAGGAATGCTCAGTTTCATATATTTCCTTGGTGTTACCAGTACATATTATCAAGTCATATCCAACTCAGTGACTCAATCGTATAAAAGAAATAAATATTGCATAGTCTTGTACCATCCTCATAGTCATTGCTGTTCTTGAGCCTATTGTTACAGTAACCACGTCAGTCCATGTTGTGGAGAATCTATCTTTCTCCTGACCCTTTACTTTACCTAGTGTGATGTCCTCAGGGTAACATGCCAAACATATATGAGAATAAGTTTTCTGCCCAATTTAAGAAGTATTCTGGCTCTGCCTCTTCCAAGAAAGAGTTGTTATCTCTTCTGAGACCCCAGAATGTTTCTTTAGCTTCTTTAAATTTAAATCTTACACCATGAAAAAGCATTAGAAAGCTTGCAGATCAAAAGTCATATATTTTAATTATAATTTTGTTTAACAAAGATTCTAAAAAATTGAAATCAGTGAAAATTAGTGAAGTCAACATTGACAAAATCATTTTCTGATTGCTTAGATGATAACTATGTCTGAGGAGGAACTGACTTGAAAAAGAGCCCAATGACAAATGTTCCAGACAAAGTTTGACAGCTCAAATCCCCCCAGAAGCAGTTAAGAGGGATATCTATGTCTCACAGAGGACTTTTATGAGTTGGGATTAACTTCAGGGTAACTAACAACAGCAATATTTTGGACATGCATTGGCATTCAAAAGGGCATAGGTAACACAAGGAACCCAGGGCATCAATATCAGAGACAGAAGTCACCTACATAGTCAACAGAAAGAGATCAAGGTATTGGGTTCAGAGACTACAGCAATAATTTGTAGTGGGTTAGAGACATAAGAAAATAAATAAAGAAGGATTCACAGTGTTTAATGATGTGTCTTCAAAGAAACCAAGAAATCTTGCTGTTGTGTAAAACAAAATGTGTACATTCTGTTGATATTGCACAATACTTTAGTAGATACGTGCAGAGAAGTTTACAGTAGAGAGAACAACATGGGATTTTTTGGTGATATAAAAAAAAAAACTTTGGAAAAGTAGTGACAGAGAAGCCAGTTGTGTTACTTGAGGAATGAATTAATTAGAACATGTGGAGATTGTTTGGGAAGCTCTTTCAATGAATTAATTGTAAAGGATAAGAATAACACAGCGGTAGCTTGATTGGAGTCAAGGATTAAAGGAGAGTGATTATTTCATTAAGAGGTTCCACAATATGCTAATTATATTCTAGACTTTATTATGTAGGATGGGAGATCCTAGTTATGTAGGAGAACAACAGGTTAATTTCCCGCTAAGTTAAAACAGAAAGGAGGTAGCAGAGGGGGGAAACAGCAGAACACTAATCGAGAAGCTGTTTTAAAGAGGAAGAGAGGTATTTATCATGGAGCTGACAAAAAGTAGATGATGTCCATGCCAGAGGGCTTCCTCATTTCAATGGAGAGAAGAAAAGGTCATTTCTACTTAATTCCATGTTTGTTTGTATTTAATCAAAATAGGAAAAAAATATATTTTGTATAAGAAAAATTTGTGATTGAAAACAATATTTGATCATAATTGAGATCCTGGTCTTACATACATCACCTGTAAAGGATGCGGGTAAATGATATAGGTGATCCATTAGGGTAACTGGTGATCAATTAGGATGTGATGTAGGTTATCTCACTCAATGGCTGACTCTTAGTTGTATGGGTTGACCTCCCACATAGAAACTGGGTCATACACTGTCCAGCAGGCTAATTCCACATGGCACCTGAATTCTCATACAGCAAGGGAAAGCAAGCTCCTGAGTTCCTTGAGATCTTGAGTCTTTATCAAATGTGTTAGACAGGGTGCTCTAGAGAAGCAAAACCAGGACATTTATGAGTTAATATATATGTAAGTATAGATAGATGATGGTAGCTAGGTAACTAGATGATAGATGAATAGATGATAAATGGATAGATAGATGATATAGACAGAAATCGATGATAGATGATAGATAGATAGATAGATAGATAGATAGATGATTGATAGATAGATGATAGATACAAAATGAATAAGCAAACAGTTAATCATTCCACAGAGCACCACAGAGGGCTCAGTTAACTCACTTCTGGGAGACAGTTAATACACTGGCAGTCCTTCAACTCACCAGGGCTGATGGGTGTAAGTCAAGGAAGCAGATAGCTGAGTCTTCTGCAGAGAAATACAGACAGCAAACACAAGGGTGGGTCACAAACTGTTAGCCAGGTGACAGGGTCTGAAAGTTCCCTGCTCAAATGATGTATACACCAGCAGAGTGGCAAAGCAGGTCTACAAGGAACCTGGAACTACAGTGACAAGGTCCACAGGTTGGGTGTTCCACAGGTAACGTAGCTCACATGTTGAGACAGAGAACTAGCTAAGACAGCTGCATACTGGTCTGATCCTCAGGGAGCAAGTGGCCGAAAGGCAAGACTTGCTGAACCTTTTATCTCTTTGCCCTTCAATCGAACTGTAATCTTATTAATCTCACATGTGTTTATCAGCCAGGTTGGCACAAGAAACCTATCACAGATGACACCATACCATGCTTTCAGAACAACCTATTGGTATAAATCAGATGGTTTGGCCAGGAGTCAGTGCCAGAGAAAACCAAACAAAGCAAGGGAACTGGTGGGGGTGGGGATGCTTTGTTTAGGGTCGTGGCTGTAACAACATCCTGGTAGAATAGAGAAGGAGTAAGCCCCAGTAGAGTACAAGTTTAGACATGGAAGAGGAAAAAAAATCCAGAAGAAGTTATAGAGAACAAAAGGACTACTTTCTCAAACTTCTAGAAAATTTTTCTCTTATTAAAGAGAAAATATATGAAACAAAATAAGAAGAAGCATACATATGGATGTGAGGAAGATTTTGTGCTTAGGCTATAGGATTCATGTTCTTTAAAAAAGTATATAATGTGATTTTCAAGTGAATTGAGAATCATTTGTGCATCAGTAAAGTGCTCAGTTGCCAATAGACAGCTTGGGAATTAGGAACAACCAAGTCTCCCACGGAGAAAAAAAATGTGGAAATGTATTTCAGCAAAGACTTAAAATTTTAATCAAATCACTAACAACTTTTATCTAGGTAGGAGATTTAATGAAACTAAAAATTCATTATATAATGACATATAGATTATCATAATTTTAGGGCATTGTTTCTCTTAACCCACAAAATAGCTCTATAAAGCTGATGCTAATTTATTGTCTTTATTGATGGAGAAACACAATTAGGATTCACTGAGTGGTGTGTGTCTGGAAGAAAAAAATGTTTTGAAAATTGTTTTGCTTGTTTTAGAAAAATAAAATGGTATTTCAGAATCCTAAGCAAAATGTTAATTCTTTGTATAGGATTCAATTGTAATGAATAATATACTCAACACATAAATCAGAAGGCAATGCAAAAGCTTTTAACCAATAATATATGCAATTACTTTTGGATGAAATTTCACCTACATAATAAATTCAATGTGAATTAAATATGAATTTTGACATTAAAAAGAACTGAAGGTGGAAGACCATTAATGACCAGCTAAATAAATGAGAGTGCCTTCAAAGGAAGCAGTTAATGAAGAGTCAGAGAGGCCAACAATATGCTTGAGATTAATTAATTTTGCAATTAATTATGTAATGAGGGATATAGACTTCAAGTAAATGCATGGTTCTATTGCTGGGCAATGAGAGATGGTGACAATATAGTAAAGATAGAAAATGCAAACTAACTCAAAGACCAATGGAATTGACTAAGGCATATTTTACAAACAGTTATTTTACAATAAAAAATGGGAAAAAGAAAATTACACTAATATGTGGGGATTTGAAAATACTATGGCTTGAGTCAGGGTCATCTTAATCCTCAAAGTACCTTATTGGAGCTTTCCCCAGTTTAAAGAGGTCTTTCTTGTGCCACAGATTTCCCCAAGGTCATACATGCTTTGATTTCTTGAGCACAGGTTGTGGATCCAAGAAAATAAAATTCTTAACAACTTCACATTTATTATCATAATATTATCTACTGTTGATCATGATGTTGTCTACTGTTAGCATTGTGAGGATTTTTCTTGACTTAGAGTTGCAATTCATATTGAAGGCTGTGTTATTTATCAGCAAGTGCTTTAAATCCTTACTTTAAGCAAAGGTTATATAATCAGCTTATTGAAAACTGCAGATAACTTTCTGTTAATCCTTATGTTGTTATGTTTCAGTTAGGCCATCTTCTTGGATGATTTGCTCAGCAGAGTGATTGAATAAATAATGGTGAAGGTATTGGATCTTGATGCACACCGTTCCTAATTTTAAATGACACAATACTCTCTTGCTCTGTGTGGCAGTCTGTGCTTATGTTAATTTTATGATTGAAATGGAGAGGTGGAGTCTAGCCTGTTAATCTGGAGATAGCCATTGGGTAGCCAATGAGGTCTCTATGTGGGCATGACTTTCTCCTGAGACTTCTGGGAAATCTCGCGATATTTCTCTTGTGTAGATGAGAAGCTATCTTCCCTAGTTGTTGGGAGTTAGTCTGAGAGATGATGAAGATGAATCACGGACAAGACAAGATGGCAGCGTTTGAGAAGCTGGAGGAGCCGGCGGAGAGACCATATGGCTTTGCCCTGATGGAGTCAGACCTATGAAGCTAGGGCGGCCACATGGAGACCTCTGCCAGTGATGAGTTGCTTCTGCTGTTGATGGACCCTGAGTCCTGGAAGCGAGGAGCTCTGTGGAGACCCCTGCCAGCGCCGGGACTCTGCACCCACTGACCTGTGACTTCGTGAGTCAGAAAGAGACTTTATAGACTGATTACGGGCATATGGGTCAATATCGAACTTATGATTTTGAACTGGACTGGCCTCAATGTCCTGTTCCTCTTATATATAAACCTTTCCCTATATCTATATGTGTGTCTATGAAATTTGTTCCTCTAGTCTACCCGGACTAACACACTCTGTTCAAACAATTTTCCTTTTGCTCCATGTACAGGTTCTTCAGATCACAATGATACTCTGAAATCCTCCTGTTTCAATGTTAGTCACAGTTTTTGTACTTCATAGAGTCCATAATACACAAGTAAGCATTGGTATTTTCTGCTCTCAACCAGGATCTACCTTAAATCAAACACATGCTCCTCTCAATGTGACTGAAATTTCTGACAATTCCTTGTAACATACTGCTGCAAACTTTTGGAAGTTATCTGCAGCAAATTTTATGTGAGCATGATATTAGTAATATTGTTCAGTAATTTACACATGATCCGGCAAATTTTTCTTTGGAAAGGTCATAAAATTGTGTCACCTCTACTTAATTGGCCTGGTAGCTCTTTTCCAAATTTTATGGCAGTAATTAATGAGTGCTTCCAATGATTTATAATTTTGTTGAAACATATTAATCTGTATTTTTTCAATTTCTGGTTGCTTATTTTTTACTAATGCTTTCAATGCAACTTGAACTTCTTGCAATAGCATTGGTTCTTGATTATATCTTACTTTTTGAAATGGTTAAAAGGCAACCAATTATTTTTGATATAGTGACTAACTATTCTATCTATCTTTAGATGCTTTCTGCATCTTTAACTATTTTGCCTTTCTTCAACTCTTTCAGCTTGTGCTATGGGAAGCATACACTTAATTCTTGGCTTTCTCTTTCCAAGTTTCCGCCTGTTGTATTATTGTGCTAAAATCAATTAACCTGGACCTTCTCGCCATCATTCCTTATATGGTATATTATAAGTCTGGACTATATTCCTGTGACTGTGATCCTGTTTTGGATGGAGTTTTCTGTTACAGAAGTAAGATGGTCTAAATCTTGAACCTGGAGCCTGACCTCTTGGTGTAGTTGTTTTCCATTGGGCTGTGCCCCGTATGGTCAGCAGTTTGGAACCACATGTAGCAGACTGGACTTTCTACGCTTCCAAACAGTGAAGAGTTTCAGAAACCCACTGTGTGTTGCTATGCTGACTCGATGACAGCGAGTTTGGTTTGGAGAAATTCTGATCTTTCTAGATGGTATGAATCAAGTTAGTTCTTTTGTTTTCATAGTGTCATTTTTAAGACTGCTTTATTAGGGTTTGAAACTTAAGGCATTGCTTATTTTTCTTAGAGCACATAGTTGGCTGAAAGATAAAAGCACCCTCCCTCAGAGCCAATCCTCAGTGTATAAGAGTCATCTGGAACAGAAAGGGAAATCTCAGGACCACTGGAAGATGACATTTCAGTTCCCTGAATTGTCAGAGGCTGCTGACAACAAATGCCCTAGTGACTGTAACATGTAAACTATGGAACAGAACAAAAGGAACAGCAGCAATGCCACGACACTAGGAGGTTCAGAGACAGGAAGGCTTCCTGGCTTATGAGGGCTTAAGATAAGGAGAGACCGCATGGCTGAGAGGCTGAAGACGTAAAAGAGACTTGTCTTCTGGTTGCAGAGCCGTGTTGCTATGGACTTATCACAGTATCATTGTTCATGTTAACCTATTAACTTCTTCAAGAAACCCATTTAATTGTGAGTATTGCTTGTGAGTTTTGTATGGCCATGGCACTGTTTTATGTGGACACGACAGAGAAACATAGTGCCATGAGTGAACTAGGTGGTGTCAGAATAAAGAAGGCTGTAGAATAAAGGCATATATGACCCCTGACACATAGTCATAGGGAAGCCAAAAGAGATTAGATGTTTGGCATCCATGTAATCTACTACAATCATATTACTCTATTCTGTCTTTGTAAAATATTTGGTTTAGTTACTTTACATGCATCAGCAAGTTTCACAGTCTATTCTGATGGCTATTTTGGTCTTTTCATTCTTTGCTATTTAATGATCTTTTGCTTCCTTTGTGTACAGTATCATCTTGATCAGATTTATTGACATATATTTGACATATCATACAATTCAATGATTTAAATATCACTACATTAATTTTAGAACATTTTCTTTTTTATTGTAGTTTGTGTTTTTGTTAGTCAGTCCAACTTATAGTGACTCAACATACAACTGAGCAAAACACTGCCCAGGCCACAAGTGTTCTTATGTTTGAGCCAATTATTCAGCTACTCTGTCAATACATTTTGTCAAGGAATTTTGGCTTTTTTAGTAGCCCTCTACTTTACCAAGCATAATAGCTCTGGGAAGCTCTTTCCTGTCAGCATGTCCAAAGAACCTGAGATGAAGTCTTGCCTCCCTGACCTCTCAAGAATACTCCAGCTAACTTCTCCCAAGGCAGATTTCTGTTCTTTTTGCAGTTCATGTTATTTACAATATTCTTTGCCAGCACCATAATTCAAATGCAGCAATTATTTTTCAGTTTTGTTTATCCAAAGTCTAAGTTTCACATACAGATGAAGCAATATTAAATATCTTGGTTTAGGTATGGCACGCCTTAGTCCTGAAATTTCTTGTTGTTTACCTCTGTATTTTAGAGGTCTTGTGCAGATTTGTTTACCCAGTGCAATCCATAGTTTGAGCTCTTGACTTCAGCTTCCATATGAATTCGATATCCAAGCAGGACAAAATACTTGAAAGCTTCAATTTTTCTCTGCTTCTCATGATGTTATCTCTTACAAACCTCTTTAGGGGTTTGGTTGTGTCTCCACTGAGTTGGAATCCATAGTAAAGACTGCAGTCCTTGATCTTCATTAGCAAGTACTACAAGTTTTCTATTTTATTAATTATTTAAGCCCCACTCCCCCATCCCCACCAACCAGTGCCTAACCCTCATCACTGCCATCGAGGAAGTACTGACTCATAGTGACCCTCTGTTGGTTTCCATGGCTGTGACTATTTACAGCTTATATGGCTGTAAACTGTAAACTGTTTACAGGAGTAGAAATCTAGTCTTTCTCTCTCAGAGCTAATGGTAATTTTGAACTACTGACTATGAGGGTCACAGTCTGATTCCGAAAACTATGCCTCCAGGACTCCTCAATGGATGATTATTAATTCAGTTACTAGCTCCATAGATATATCCTGGATTTCATAAAAATACAGCCAAGTCTACTATCATTTATGTTCAATATGTCAAATCTGTTCTGGAGATATTCAAGTGTCATAAACTCAAGCTTGTATTTTGTCATTCATGGGCTTGCTTGATTTTTCTTTAGCTTCACCATATAAGTATTTGATCAGTCAGTATCTGATCTTGTTTTGAGCTTCTCTATCACCTCTTTTCAGACATAGTCAATTTCATTCCTGTGGTCTGGTGTATTCTGTTTTCTTAAGCACACTTATATTGTCACTGTCTATGTTGTTCATAATAGATTGTTTGCAATAAAGTTGTCACTAGTCTTGCAAAATTCTATCATGTGGTCCCCATGTATTAAAGCCATCTGTCACACAGATAGAAATCCCAGGGTCCACTTTGTTTCTCTCACTAATGTCATATTTTACACTCATTTTTTTCTTAAAAAAACTTTTATATTCCAATTACCAATAATGATCAATGAATCTTAATGGCCTACCTGATAAATTTTAGTAAGAAGAACTTGGTAAAATTAATCAATTTAATTATCCCTAAACTATAATAGCATACATTTTGGATGTCTATATCTATATGTATGTCAAAGTAGATCTTGAAAATTTCTTTTTGACAATGAATGTGAGAGTACTCCTCTTGAATTTGTAAATTTGAGCATAATAAACCATATTTTTTATTCAAAATGGCCAGTCACAGTATATTTCAGTTCACTAATATCTAGACTATTAATCTTTAATATTCCATTGAAATTTGTTGACTTCCTATTTTCATGAATTCATACTTCATATGTTTTACATCTTGATCATTAATGGATGTTTACAGCTTTTTATTCTCATTTTTAATCATGCCCATCAACAAATAAAAGTCTTAAAATATTGACTCCAATCATGTCATTAAGTTTTATTACCATGAAGATTGAAATGATTGAGGCAGGGTATTCTTTAGTAATATTTTAAGTGCCTTCCAAACATAGGGCTCTTCTTCTACCACCATATCTTACAATATTCTCCTACTCTTTATAAGGTCTCAGAGAGACTAATCTCTTAGAAGTAGACAACAGTATGTGTATTCTGTTCTTAGCATGGGAGTTTTGCTAGCATTTGAATTTGCTGTAACAACTTTCAACATCACAGCAACATGTCAGTGTCCATAGTATGGCCAATTGACAGAAGAATAATATATTATATACTTAAGAATTTTTAAGTTGCTTTGATATACAATTCACATAACATACATTTCAGAAGTTCAATCCTATAATTTGTTGATACATCATTAGAATATGCATTTCAATTTTTGTCCATATCCCTTATTAAAATATAAAATATATGTAGCAAATATTTCTTTCAGCTTTGATTATTCTGTACTTTTAGTACATAAAATTGTGCAAGGTACTCCATAAAATACTGTGTGCTTTGCTATGAAATCAAAGGAAATGTATTTTGTCTAGTCCCATCGTTATTGAAAGTGTTGATGAATGATCCAACAGATCAATTCTGATCAAAATCAGGAAAAATATGGCTATAAATTCATACTCATGTATAGAAAGGGGATTTCAAATTTATATGTACTTAATGAATCCACTGAGAATAGGGACTGGTCTGAGTTGGTCTTGGTCTATGTGTCTAACTAATATTTATATTTTGGAAGCAATCCTGTGGAATCCTCATGAAATTAAATGCTAGTTTAATCCAATTAATAAATAAAGTTTTCCACATAGAAATCACATATAATTTATATTGACTTAAACTGAAAACAGTTATGAGAACTTTAAGTGGCTGAAATTATAAACTTCTGGTTATGAAATATTCCGGGTGATGAGAGGCAAGGATCCTTGATAGTGCTAGAAGAGAACTATTCGGTTGGTAGCCCCCCTCCAATTCGGAAGTTTAGACTCACCAGCGTTCTGTGGGAAAAGGTGAGGATCTTGGTGCCTACAATGATTTAGAAATCAATGAACTTGATTTGTATCAAGTTACTATTAGTAGGAATCGCTGGGTGGCAGTATGTGGGCTAGTGGAAATGGTAACACAATGTGACACAAATGCTGTTGGATCAAGTCAGATTCATAGTGACTTTATGGAACAGGGCAGAATAGGTAGTAGAGTCCTCCAGATTGACAGTCTTCCTGGGAAGAGACCAACCATTCTTCTTCCATGAAGCAGATCGTGGGGGGCTCAGATCTTTGGTCAGCAGCCCATTGCCTAATATAGTACCATATGTGTTCCTCACCAAAGTAGTGCATTATGTGAGACACATATAGTTAATATGTTCATGTACAAGTCATGCACAATTGTGTTAGTAGTTTGTATGCATTTTGACAAAATATTACATTAAAAACATTGATTTAGAGCATAAAATATGTGTTATTCTTACATTTTCTATGGACAAGTGAATGCATAAGAGAATGGATAAAATTATTGAAATGTCCCCCCCCCAAAAAAAGGGCTGAGCCCCAGTGGCGTAGTGGTTGTGCGCGGGACTGCAGCCCACTGGGATGGAGGTTCAATTCCAGCAGTGGGGCTGGGCCTCCTACTCCCACCACCGGAGAGCAGTGATGCCCCCCCCCCCAAAAAAAAAACAACAAACAAAAACAAAACAAAAAAATTATTGAAATACATCCTCAAAGAGAAAAAAGGAAATAACAATTTCTTCACAAGTTGAATGGTTGTTAACAGTTAAAAATTATGAACTAAAAAAAAAATTATGAACTATAGGAGGGATAATAAAGAGAACAAATTATCAAGGAGTAAAATTTATACATAGGTTTATTGAAGCTTCTGTTGGTATCTGACAATTGGGACTTTTAAGAAGACTATGTGTAGAATCTTTTGACCATGCTAATTTGTAGAAGTTTATTTTGCACTAGGTTGAATTCTAACTCACAGTTAGCCTATCGAACAGGATAGATCTGCCCTATCGAGTTTGCTAAGCGATATTTTTTATAGGAGTAGATTTCTGGCTTCTTCTGCTGGGGTGCCACGAGAGGGTTTGAAGTGCAAATCTATTAGTCAGCAGCAGAATGTTGAGCCATTTGATCATTGGAGTTTATTTTCACGTGGTTAGGAGACCCTGAATCCTCATTCATGTTCTTGAATGACCTTGTTTGATGACTACAACTTTGCTCCAATCAAGTGATCGTTTTCTGCTGACAAAACTGCAAATCTGAATATGAAACTAAAGTGTGCAAAAGTACAGAAATGTAATTCAGTATTGGGCCTCAAAAATGAGCCTCAACTTTTTGGAAGATGGAAAAAGCACAGGTCAAGAGATAAAATGAGGAATTGTCAGTTCCTTGCATAAATGCTACATTTGTAAGCATCACAGCATGCATCACTAATAAATTTTTGTGTGTCATCTCCCTGATAACCGATCATATTTATTTAAGTAAGGGCTGTCGTGATTCTGTGGGCTAGGAGTTGCAGTGTTAATCAAAAGGTAAGTGGTTTAAAAATTTGGGCCATGCCACATAAAAAGGATGAGACTATCTGCTCCCAACACAATTACAACCACCGAAAACCTACAGAGCATTGCTGTCAACTGGAATATATTTCTTGGCAGGGGATTGAGTTTGGAATAGCAGGAATGATGGTCAAGTTTTCATGGTACATAAGGGTCTTCTGTCTCTTCTTCAATTTGTAAAATGTATTTTTGTTATTCACTGTGTTATTGGTGAAACACAATGAAAGCAAATTCAGCACTCATTTAATAATTTCTATGCATATTGCTTAGAAGTTGGTATCATTGTTTATATTTTTCCTAGTGCATCAGCATTCAGTTTATTTTCTTTTTGATTGCTCCATTTCCATTAATTTACCTTCCCAATATTTTACCACATTTTCTTCTTCCCTTTCTTTAGAGTAAATATTGAACTACTAAAAGTGATTATTTAAAAGCTGCACAGTACTCATGGGTGATATTGTTTATTTTGTAAATCAGTCTGTTATTTGACTGAGTGATGACTTCTAGGATTGACTTGAGTTAAAAATGTAAAGGGTCTCGCATGGCAGTAATCTCCACTAGTTACCATTGGTTCAATAGTTCTGTCATGTTTTATACATGTGAGATGTTTGTTGGTTTGCTGTTCTGCTCTAGGCCATTCTGATCAAAATTGTTAGTGAAAGCCAGGGATCAGCACGTTCTGGTCTTGGTATAAATGAGGCCATTGTTGGAGTGAATGGTTAGTTCTGTAGACTGACATTTTCTTTTTGTCTTGAGCTTTTTGTTTCCTTCTTTTACTTTCATTCTAGAAGAATGAAAACCAACAGAGAAAACAAAATCCCCCCCCGAAGCAACTCCTATGAGGGAGAGGTCAAGCATGTCTCCACCCTCCTTACATTATTCTAATACAAATTATTCCTCCAAGGGTACTCCACTTCTCTGCAAGTTTCAATAGTCCATTGTAATGGCCACACACAGCTCACATATGATACCCAGAATTATGGCTTATTTTACAGAAGCCAACAGGTGGGAAAATGTTGAAAATATAGTCCTTTAATCTATAGTACCTCTTTTCAGTCACAGTAACAAGTAACATCTCTCTGTGACTCTCTATCTCTCAGTGGCATGGTCCCATGGTTACCATGCTCCATCAACACTGACAAATGTCCAAAGGATATGACTCTGCAAGCCACCCTCCTGCCCCAAAGCATTCAGCCTAATTTATTATGTGGGGTTGGGACACTCTTCACTCTGCCTCATGATTTTGGCATTGTTCCTCCTCCTGGTCTCCACTCCACTTCCACCTTTCTCCCCAGAGATTGCATCTATGCTTCTCTCCTGACTCCTGTCATTCAGTAGTTGTGGGTTTTCTGTTTCTTCTTCTGAAATGGCTCGACTTTATACATAGCAGAGTCAGGGAAAAGCTGATCAATCTCTCTCTATGATTTCATAAAATGCTAATAGACATCTGCATAGAAAGTTAATTTTTTGTTTGTAAATCAGATCATTTAGTGGGATTTACAAAGACAATGGTTACAAGAGCTTTAGCAAATAATTTCACTTCTCCCTAGGACCAGAGGCACTGCCCATCATACAGGGATATAAAATAATATTTTTATAATGATGGTGCAAGCTGCTGCCTAAGTTTATGGTCCAATATCTTCAAGCTCAGTAAACAAAATCCCCAAGGCATTTCATTGTGTCTAGGAAGTATGTGAAACAGTGTGTCCAGTATATGCTTTATTATAGACATACGTGAATTTACGTGAACCCCACACAAATATATAGAAATGCATATACTTATAGATATACCTTTCCACAAGTGTTCATTTGCTAATATGTATCTCCGTACATATATACCAGGGGATTTCAAGAAGTTTGTGGTACCTCATATATACTTTTTGTTGTGATTACTGCTGTTGGAAAATGGTATCTAGCATTTACCAAACTGCCTTACTCTCTGTCATATACTTCTTAGTGTCACCATATGCAATGACATAATTGTGCAACATCCATACATGCATGGTGCTACTTTTCTCACCACCACCAATGCATGCATCTACTATCTGGAAAGCAATTCCTTGTACTTCCTATCCTTGTAATCATCAAAGAATACTCTCTTCTATATGTATACTTATACGTGTCTTTTTATAAGAACATGACCCTGAAAATTTTGTTCTTTTTGATTGATTTATATTATTAAGAACAATGTTCTGCAGACATCCACTATTGAATGTTTCATAATTTTGCATTATTCTCTACAGTTACATAATATCACATTGTATTTTTGTATAGTTCAAAAATAAAACTAAAAACTGAATTACCTTTTCAGATTATTTAATCTTATTCAACAAATTCTTAGAGCTGTGCACTCCAAATTATTCTCTAATCTTTACTTTTTCTGCCCTGGTAAAAATTGTTGTAGTCTTTCTTTATTCTCAGAGTAAAAAATCAATGTCTTGATAACATGGATTCTTTCCTTCATGTCAGAAAACATGTGCATTACTTAACTGCCAATATGACTGTCATCAGAACCAGTGGTGTTATTTTGAGCTCCTTTGGCATGCACTATGATGATTTTTCAATACATTTAGGTATTGGATAGAGTGCAACTGAATGAACAAAAGGCAAAAGATACATTAGCTATTAAAATAGAAGTCTGATCCACAACTTTCAGTACACTGAGGCACAGTAACCAAAGTGAAGTCATTTTGTTGGCTGCTGAATGACCTGCCTCCTTTCCTTATCCTTTCTCAGAAATCCCTGAAGGTGATTTTTTTTTATTTTACTTTTGTTCCAGGGATCAATCATTGTAATTAATAATATTGTTCCTTTTGATGTTGTTGCAGGGATATACCTAGTCTCATTTTATTAGCCAGGCTGTTATAATCAATCCTATATCCTCTAATGCTTCCTAACTCTAAAGAATGTTGACATTAATTTTACTTTCTACTTTTGTCATATGCTTGCTTAAGTCCCTGATAAATGATACAGGAGTTTTGCCTTTATAAATTCACTGAGACGTCCACTCGGGACTGCGATCTAAATAGAGGATTTAAGAGTCTCACAGTCCTGTTATAACCAAATATCTGACTTCTAACTTTCAAGATCTTTTAGTGCTGGTCATTGACTTGAACCCACAGAAATACAATTGTGGAAGCTATCTTAATTATCTAGGTCTGCTATAACAGAAAGACCACTAGTAGCTGGCTTTAACAAACAGAAATGTCTTCTGTGACAATCGAGGTTATCTGTTTGAGGTCAGGGTGCTGGCTTGAAGGGAAAACATGCTCTCCGTTGGCTCTGGGGGAAAGTTCTTGTCTGTAGGTCTCCAATTGTCTGGACATCACCCTTCCCCGAGTTCCGGGAGGTCAGAACACAGATTGCAGAGGAACCCTCGGTGCCTCCGTCCAGGTGCGTGGTGATTCTGAGGCACATCCTGCTCTGCTGGCTTCTCTCGCCTTTGTGCTCCTGAACCATGAAAGGTGTTTTAAGGCCAGGCCTCATGCAAGGGGAATCTACCTTACCTTGGTCTGTGCTGTCACCTGAGCAAGTAAGGGTGCTGCACCCCTGTCTGATCAATTGGCAGACCACGTGAAGGAAAGGACCACCTCATTGCACAGCTGACGAGTCGCACTATTATAGAACTGACGAGTTACTGAGCATCATGGTCTGGCCGCATTGACACCGGCTCCATCTCTACAAGAAGGAAGCAGTCTATACCAGAGGACACAACTCAACCCATCCCAGAAAGCAGACAGATAAATCATCTATGTAGCAATCATCCCCGCATGGTAGAATTTGATTAAGAACTGAAAAAAGGGTTGGATTTTGTGTGCACTCCCAAGTAAGAGCCACTCAGCAAAAGCCAAGTACATTTGAGCAGCCAGACTCAGAGGTGTCTGTTTTCAGTGAATCCACCTCGAGTCTCCAACTGGCGCTTACCTGAATCTTCCCCATTTTCACTCTACAGTTTCCCCTTCTTCTGCCCACCTGTGAGTATGCATGCCCCCTATGAGTGAGAGCAGCTCGTGTCCTTGCAGGGTCACAGTCAGAAGAAATCGTTCTTCTTTGGCCGTCCTCTGTAACAGCCTCACAATAAAATAACTAGTCTTACGACGACTAATAAACCTATCAAGTTATTGCCATATCATCTGCCAGGCTAAATAGTCTCTTGAAGTCATTTATTTAACAATTTCATAACTATACCATATACTGATTATTAACTTGAAATGTCTAGTGTGTCACACTGGCAGTTCCACTCGGTCTTGTAGGGTTTATATGAGTTCGACATGTTTGGAATAAATAGTCCAGGGAAAGTTCTGGAAATTTATAATGCAATGAGAATCCTATCAGACAGAGTAGAACTGCGGCTGTGGGTTTAAATCTATGCCCATCAGAACAGAAACCTAAATTTTCTCTGGTGAAGTGGTTTCAAACCACTGACCTCCTGATTATGAGCCTGATGCATAACCCATTGCACTACCAGGACCCTTGGGATACTACTTAGGACCCATGATTTCTAATTGCAAAGTCAACCACTTCCTGTTATATAGTCATCCCTCACAAAAGTCACAACAAATAAATAGAATTAGATTGCAATGAAAAGTTATATAATTTACAAAAATCCCTAAATGGAATGTAGACATTTTATTTAATAGAATGCTTTACATAAAAATTGTATAAGAAATATGACTTATATTTTGCATGGTGGCTATGGATGTGGTTCTAAGGAGCTCTGTGTTTTAACACAGAATAAATTCTGTACTTATGCCATGTGCACATTAAATCCAAATTCAGTGGGAAAATCATGATGTATACGCTATACTTATGATATTTAGAAGATATTGGGGTTGAACCCAGGTGGCTTAAATGGTTGATTGTGGGACTGCAGCCCATGGGCTTGGCAGTTCAAATCCAGCGGCGGCTCTCAGGAGCAGCACTGGGTAGCGCCCACAACCACCAGAGGCAGTGATGCACCCCTCTCAAAAAAATAAAAGAAAATATTGACTGATATTTGGAAAAGGAGAAAACTAAAATAAGATACAGAATTCAATGCAAACGGACAAAGTAGGAAACTGAATTTGTCGAAGAGCCAAATCCTTCTTATAGATGCAGTTTCTCAACTCCTATTTTCTTTAATTGGCATAAATACATCGTACTGCTTTTTCTGAAATGAAATAATGCCATACAATTTGGAAGGAAAAAAAATTAGGAAGGAGTCTTTTGCTAACTGCTTACCTGCTACCTGAACTCACCAGCCGCTCTCAGAGTCAAGAACTGGCAGTCTCTTCCGTACAGATCCATGTCTTGATAACTGCACTGCTTTTGACGGCTTCTAAAGTTAGATTTTTAGGACTAGGACATTCTTTTCTGTGGGGATACATGATTAAATGTATGAGTGCTAACCCCAAGTTAGAGGCATAAAGCTATTTACAATGCCTTGAACGGCAAGCCTAGCAACCTCCTTCTCAATGGGGAGAGGCTCCCAAGCCTTGGGGACCAGTCCTTCTCTGAGTGCATAGACATGGTCACCAAGTGTCAGCTGAGACTGAGTGCAACTCACAAAAATGACAGAAAACACCCTTAAATGGGTGTCCTGTCTAGTCTGATGATTAGACCAAGTTCTTTTTATCTTATAGAAAGCTCACTGATTCACAGAGGGGGGAGACACTGCCCAAATGCCACGAGATAATCAATGGATGAAGAAGATAAGCTGTGGCCAAAAGTCAAGGGAGGGAGTTTCCAACGGAACATATTTTAGTCCACGGGGAATTAATTAATTACCTGTAATTAATTATTCTTAATTCTTCTCAGATTCTTTCATCATAAAAGATCTCTTTAAAATGTGAGAGCTTCTGAGATAATGCTTGTATCTATTAGTCTACCCTCACAATATACACGCAAGGATTTGGAGGCAGGAAAATAAGGTAGTGTTTCAGGAGAATTATGTAATGTCTTACCCTTCATTATAAATATCTCTTTTTGATGTGCAAGTGGAATTCTGATAAAAGCATCATTTTAAATATGGGGCACCTCGAATGAAATAAATTCTGAGAATATATCTTTCCATTTTCTCCTTGTCTTTTAGCAGAGAAAAAAAATAAAGGTGATGTGAGTCATGCTATGATGAAAGCGGAGAGCTATTCTTTTATTCTTAATGTGAAATGTAAGCCTTTGTTAGGATCCAAAAATATAATTTGGTTGATGAAACTTGGAATTCAAAACACATTATGAAAACAAATCATAAGGCAAAAGTATTAAGAGGAGCAAAATTGATTGTATAATCAATCTACTGCTGAAAATAGTAGAGATACTTTTTCAAAAGGGCTTTCTACCATTTCAATGTTAAACAAAAAACCAACAGATCCCACATTAGTACATTTTGTTTCCTCACTAATTTGGAGAATGAGGAAATGAAGGCTTTCTTAACAAATTAGAAAACATGAGAAGACAGCGAAAGAAAAATGCACATACCCTTTTACTAGATCATAGTTTTTACATTTCTGGTCAACATAACTGCTGAACAGTTATCAGAAAGCATTTTCTAATAAGAAGAAAAATTAATGCATTCATTTCAGCACTATACACAGGGCAGCAGTGGTGCGAGCATAACTGAGAAGGACTGACCAGATATGACCAAACCTTTCCTCCGAGTCAAGAATTTTTTTTCTGTTTTGATAACCAATGTCTAATATTCCTATAATTTTAAATTCTTAATTACATGTAACTATAGATTTCTTAGTTATAATTATTTTAAGTCAAACTATAACATGCATAAAAGAACAGTGGTAATGGTTTTAAAAAACATGCAGAATCTTGTACACAGAAAATATGTGACACTAATTTGACAAAGTACTGTCAGGATTCAGAGGGAAAAAAAGTCTAGTGTTTTATCACCAAAGATTTGTGTGTCTCTCTGCAGCTATTGTCTAGTAAGCTACCATTTAGTACTGAAGAAAACAAGTGAGAACATTAGTAATGCTGATAAAAATAATTTGATAGCAACATCCTTCCTTAAAACAAATACTGTTATACTAAAAATACCATAAATTAAGTTACCACATTGCAAGTGTTGTTGTTATTATTACCCTACATTTAGTTAGTGATGGATAGCCTCACACCAGGGACCATGCTTAATGATGGAACATCTCCCAGGATGGATTCCATAAATCCTGTCTATGCAATCTGTCACGCGTTGTTACTAAAATGCTGCACTTAATCAAGGAAAACTGACAACCAAAATAAAAGAGCTGCAACTTCCATTCATAAGACAAGACCACACAGAGAGAAAGACATTCTTTGTACCACACCAACATTTATGATATCAAATTGCAAGTATGAAGTTTAAAAAGAGTCAGAGGCTGGGACATGGGAGTATCTGGACACAATGGTGCAGCGGTGGTTAATCCTAAGGTTGCAAATAGTATCTATAGCAGCCTTGCTAACAGCCTTTTGTCTGGAGAAGCAAAGTCAAAGTTGTTAGTCACACTGATTCCTACTGCTTTTTTTTTTTCATGTGACCTTCATGAAGTTAAGTTTCAGTGCATCTCGTTGTGTAGTGTGTTCATTGTGTTCATTCCTGGTATGTAGGTTCTGTCGGATTTTCTCATTCAACTTGCCAGTTCCAGGCTATGTTACTAAAGTGCAGAAGAACCAAGTATGATATTGCTTCTTACTCATAACCCTGAATCATTTATCTGGGCTATATAAAAAGCAAAAATCTTCTCTCATGAAATGAGGAAAAGACTTCCATTTTCAACCATTTCTTAAGTATCACATGTTTTCCAAAGACTATATTCAGTGTGAGGGTTCTCTGGCTCTTCTCAAATAGCATATGAAAGTGGAGAGAAGCAGATTTAATATAAAATTCCTATGGGATCACCAGAAAAATGTCTCAGAGCTGATTCTTAAAGGTGGCAAGATATATTTTAGGATTTTCAGTCATGTTAATGTCATTAGGGAAGATTACAGCTGTTCTGATCCATTTAAGAGGACCTCTGACAAGAGTGAAATGTCACACTGCTACAACTCTTCCTCACTTGCATACCAGAGACCATTATAGGAAAGAGAATGGCTAGGGAATCAGGTAACTGAGACAGGCTGAAAGTGAAGCACGCCTATCATTTCGTGCACATGGATGCATCCCCATTGTTAGAGCCTAGCTCATGCTTCACCGTCGCTTGCCAGACTCATCCCTGAGTGATCTGTCTCCAAAGAAAACTACTTCCTTTATTATAAGTACATGCAGTTTCTGATCACTTTGAAGGAAAAGTCCTATACATTTTTCTCACTTAATATTTTAGAAAATGGAATCAATGTAGCATTGACTATTTTATTTGACTCTTGCAATGACCTTGAAATATAATGTGTTAATCATTGCTGTTGTTTCCCACAGAGGGGAAAATCAACAACAAAAATTGAAGGCATTTTGTTTTGTCTCTGAACATGCAATTGATACATGGTATGTGGTTTTGAAGATTATTCATTTATGCTTCTAGGTGAATAGCATGGTAAAAACTTGTTAGAAATGTAAATGTCAGAATAGACCCCAGGTGATGGAGATTGAAGACGTCCTAAATGTCCAACTCTTCTAAGTTGATATACTTCGTCATTCCTCAACTCCTTCCTTGTGAATATTCCCTTATGTCCTGCATTCTGAAATTCTCTGCAGTGTACCACAGAAACTCACAAAACTTTAACAGAATGACGATATGATGTTGGATGTGATATTGGATGCTGCCAGCCCCAAGCCCAAAGAGCAATCAGAGGCGAGCTAAATGCAGATTAAAGAGCCAGAAGCCCAAGGTATTCAAAAGCCACCTCTGGTATCTACGACAGTTCAGTCAGGGAGCAGAGGTCTGCATTTTCAGGTATGTGTTGTAAAACTGTGCTGTAGCAATAGCATTTATACCCCATCCAAGGAAAACAGGGAACGGTGGGTCTCTGGTGTTGTTATTGATAGGATGAGGCCTGTTCTTTAGATTCCTAAAGTCAGAGAGAATCCCACCAGATGGCAACATGCATTAAAAATGGATTAGCAACTTCCCATTAAACCACAGACCTGAAAAATATCGGTGGATATTATATATCCCAAAGGTCATGGGGAGCTTAAGAGACTATATGAATGGAATAAATGTTGCCTTCTTTAGAAATGAACCAACATCTTTGAAGATAAGAAATATTTAAAATAACTGAACTGAGGAAATGAGAAGTACTATTTTATTAATTATTTCTATTATGCCACGTTCTGCAATGCTTTTTGTTTTAGTATAATATAATCAGTCCTCATAATTCCTATTAGATAGTCTGTCTGGCTGTTGAGATTATGTCCTATGTATCAAAAGTGCAAGATTATGGTTTAGACAATGTATGATAGACTGCCTGACCAAATTTTCATTGACTCTTACATTGTCTGGCATGGATTGAGTCTCCCTCTGATTCGGTCTACACAAATGTTGCTTCTTCTTATAAGTCAGTTTCTCAGGAAGATGAAAACTTCAGAGTGCCCTCTTTGGTCAACAAAGCTCAAAAACAGTATGCTGGAATGTTCATCATATTTGTTCCAGAAATATTTTTGTTTGTTTTTTTTGTTCAAAACAACCCACAGCATTCTCAAATATGACATGTTGTTCATTTCAATGTAATATATTAATATGCACTTTCATTTAACTCAGGAAGGCCGGGAAGGATGCTGCATACTCAATCACATAGGTCAGGATTTTTCTCCCTTTTCTTCTTTGAAATGGTGACAGAGACAGAAAGTCATGATGTAAATCGATTACTGCTACTTTAATCTTTTGACCTTGTAAACTTGGCATATAAACAACTGTATCAATGTTATAATCTTCACAGTAGAGTCACTGAATAATTACTTGCAATCAATAAATCGGCAGTCCTCCAATCCCCAGAATGTCCCAGGCTGCTTTGGCTAGGACATTCATGGTGAATAAGGCATGGCAAGGGCTGAGGACCTGCTTCAGTTACCATCAGTCCCCCAGCACAGGTGACCCCGCCTGTGCCCAACAGAGGTGGGGCAGTGTTGTAGAAGAAAAACAAAGAAGCTAATGTCATTAAACGTGAATCTTGAGAAGCCTTGTGAGATGGGTCATATATAATCTCACAGTCAGTGAAAGAATTAGAGTATTAACCTGAATATTATAAGGCCTGTTTTGCAAACTGATATAATACTTTGGAAGTATTATTCTCCATATTGTAATTAGTATATCATTTTAGGGATCCGTATGGAAGAAAGATGATCCAGTTGAGATACTGATAACAAGCATCCCAGTGAGAAATGATGGCACTTTACCCCGGGGTAGTGGTAGTTGGGGGGGCCATAAGTGAACTGCTTTGCCACATATTCTGAAGGGAAACCTACGGATATTTTGCTAGTGGTTTTGATGGCATATGTGAGAGAACTAGAACTAGAATAGGAAAAGGGACTCGCAAGGTCAAACATGTAGTATTTAGGATATAATTTTGCCATCTCAGGAGGGGAAATGTGAGACGTGAGTAACTGAAGGTGGGGGCAGAGATTCATCAAGCGTCAGCATGTTGTGTTCAATGATGCAGGTTGCCCGATAAATGGAGAGCTCAAGAATGCAGACCTCTCAGCAGGACCACAGTGCAAACGTGAGACCTATCAGATAGATATGCTTTGGACGATCACAGCCCTTTGATAGATGTGTATATATAAATCTTGGACTGTACTGCAAGATTGAACTTCTGGCATTTCACCACCTAGAGTTTGAGATGATGAGTAAACACAGACCACAGAATTACTACGGTCCAGTACCTGAAAATCAGTAACAACTGAAAGCAACGAGGTGGACATGGAGGGGTTTGTATTGCTTTCTGTGGCAGTCATGTGCTTATGTTAATTTTATAATTGAAATGTAGGGGTGGAGTCTGTCCTGTTAATCTGGAGATAGCCATTGAGTAGCCGATGAGGCCTCTATGTGGGCATGGCTTTCACCTGAGACTCCTGGGAAATCTTGCGATACTTCCCTCGTGAAGATGAGAAACTATCTTCCCCAGTTGTTGGGAGTTAGTTTCAGAGACGATTAATCACGGACAAGACAAGCTGGCAGCGTTTGAGAAGCTGGAGAAGCCGGCGGAGAGACCACACAGCTTTGCTCTGATGGAACCAGACATCTGAAGCTGAGGCGGCCAAATGGAGACCTCTGCCAGCGATGAGTTGCTTCTGCTGTTGAGCCCTGGAGGAGAGGTGCCCTGCCAGCACCGAGATTCTGCATCCAATGACCTGTGACTTTGTGAGTCGGAAGAAGACTTTATAGACTGATTTCAGGCATATGGGTTAATAGCGGACTTATGACTTTGAACTGGACTGGGCTGAGATGCTTTCTCCATGCCCCATTCCTTTTGTATATAAACCTTTTCCTTATACCTTTATGTGTGTCTCTGAAATTTTGTTCCTCTAGTTTACCTGGACTAACTCCCTTTCCATTAAAGAACACTTTTGTATCTCATTTGTAAACCTAAAAACTAAACTAAAAGAATACCATTGCAAATAATATTAATGAGTGTATGTGAAAATTGAATAGTCATTAATAGTTCCACAGCTTAAAATAGAGAAGTTTCTTATCAGTAACTCTTCCTACATCTAAGAGTATTCTGCTTTTTAAAGTCAGTGCCCTCATCCACCATACATGGTTTTGTGGTTATTTTTTTTTTAATTATCCTTTCACTTGGCTATCATAAGCTTTACAAAAGCCAACTCTGAATTTAAAGTTGGTAGCTTATGGACTGACCACAGCGGTCGAGAAGTTGTAATTGCTGATGATTTTTTTCTGCTGCAACTTCACTGCAGAGTACACAATGCATCCACCTAGGGAGCTCTAGACATCTTTCCCCCTTCTGGCTATTGGTGACTGCATCCGTGGTGAATTCCAGGAGCCATAGAAACTCTTCTTACTTCCTTTATCAGGAAGATAGTTGACGGTCTATCTTAAAGGTCTAAGCAATATTTAAAAGTTATTATTTTCTCCAAAAATAATTTTTTGAGAATTTAATCCTTGTAGTTTACAAGTTTACTTGTGAACTATCAATCTCTCTTTGGAAATTGTCTAAATTTACACCCTCAAGGCGTGGAGTAGACTGGCTGAAATCATAGAGCAAGTCAGAATTTTTTTATCCGTTGAAGTACAGCAGAAAGAGAACTCTAAATTATCTGCAGAAGGAGGGTGGGTATAAGAAACTAGAGGAAACACACACTGTTATCACTACTATTATTTTGCTAAGGGGTTATTTAACCCTACAGACCACCTGGAACACAGCACAGGAATGGATACTGGCATTAAAATTCAAATACTTCTTCAACTGCTAAGGCTTTAGACAATGCTTTCTTTATTTTTGTGTCTTGGTGGCTTAAAATAATCACTTGTGAACTTGCTCTTGAAATGTTTTGAGACAAACACTATCATTCCCCATACCCTGAGGTTCATATGTAATGGGTCGTGGTAACTCTTTTCTATCCCCTTCATCACCCCTATGTATTGATATATTTCCAAGTAAATTCAAGCACAGCAATTACTTACACACACACACACACACACACGGGAAGGGGAGAGAGAGAGAGAGAGAGAGAGAGAAAGAGAGAGAGAGAGAGAGAGAGAGAGAGAGAATGAGGTCCTGTCTGTTTCTCCAATTTGTTTTGTTGTTGTTTATTTGAACACCATATTAAATCATTTTTCCCATTTAATTTATAGCATATATGAATTTCTAAACCTCATAGCACTAGCACATAGCATTTATTTTAAGTCCCTCCTATTTTATCAACTAGCATCAATGTTTTCTCAAAGACAACTACTTCACGCATGTTAGTTATTTTTATCAGGAGAAAACAAAACTTGACCTTTAGACTTGAATCTCCATCATTCCTTAAACTAGGATATTATTTCCTCATTTTTTCTAGCACCAAGTCAGAGTTTATATTGCATTTCTATCCTGTCTATCCAGAGCCATGAAAATTCTTAATATCTTTATGAAAGTCAAGTGGTATAAAAATACTTGAGTAGCTATCTCTCTAGCTTCTGCTTTTACTTGTGCTTAAATTTAGCTTCTTAAGTACCTTCTTTAGTGAAAGTAGTTCAGAATGATCCAAATAAAATTGAAGTGTCTATTCTCGTTGAGTTGTAGGATCATCTAGTGTCCTTTAGCTCAAATCCTTCTTTCCTTTTCTCAGGAGGCTTCGTTCCTTTGTAATCTGGATCCCAAAGGAAATGACAGTAGAGGTGAACAAATGCCACCTGTGCCTCTAAAATAGATTTTTAAAAAAAATGTTCATCTCCATACTAGAAGTGAAACAACACCTTCTATGACTGACATATACTGTACATGAACTTCAGTAAAAAGCAGAACTCATAGTCTCTCCATTGGTAAACCCTATTGAGAGGGAAACTAATGCCAGCACCATTTTCATCACTGTTGTCTTTGGGTGTAGTCAAGTCAGTTCTGACTTATCGTGACACTGTGAACAACAGAACAAATCACTGCCTCGACCTTTGCCATCCTCATGATTGCTCTTATGTTGAACTCACTGTTGCAGCCACTGTAGCAATCTGCGTTGTCGAAAGCCTTCCTCTTCTGCCTGCACAGTTCCTCAACCAAGAGTGATGACCGCCTTTCCTGAGAACATGTCCCAAATAGGTGAGATGAAGTCTCACTATCCTTACATCTAAGGAGCATGATGGCTCTCCTCTTTTCAAAACATATTTGTTCTTTTGGCAGTCCATAGTATTTTGAATTTTCTCAATGAATCCCTTAGTTCACATGCATCAATTTTCCTGTGGGTTTCTGCATTCAATGTGCAACTTGCACACACATTTGAGGCAATTGAAAATACTTTAGTCCTAAAAGTGACATCTTTGCTAACATTTATTGTATAATAAGTATCATCTTGTGTGTCATTTACTTATAATGTATATAATCTGTTAAAAAAAAAACTCTCAAAGACGTACACTATCCATGTTGTGACCAAGGTATAAGAGTGTAGGAATTTTCCCCAAGATCCTCAGGAGGCAGATTGACTTAAAATCTCAGGAGGTCTGACTCCAAAACCTTGACTGTCAGCTCAAATAGAAAGCTGTCTCTTAAAGTAATGAAATGCCGGGCAAACATCTCTGGGATTCTTAACAGTCAGGTTAGAGGGAAGTGAGATGTGAGAGTACATTTGTTAGTGTACAGTTTCCTGAGCACAGGTCTGGATGATGTCATCAGTGATCTCAGGGAGTGACAACAACAGCAACAACAACAAAATTGCTTTAGAGTTGGTTCTCACTCATGGTAACCCCATGTATGCCGTAGGAAAACCATAGCAAGCCATAATGAACCATAGTAAATTCCATAATGTTTTCAATCCTTGGTTTTTCAGAGGTAAATAACCAAACCTTCTTCCAATGTATATCTCAGTGGACTCACTCCTCCCACTTTGAGTTAACAGCTGATTGATTTTTTGAATGACCTAGAAATTCGTAATTGGTCCTCTCCCAGTAAACTCTTCCCTTCTAAATTCTTGAATTCTTGACGGAAGAAGATCCCATAAGGATATCAGAATATGTCCACCTTTAAGGCTTATGTTGATGTTTTTCACAGTCGAATATGACCTCCCTTATTGAAGAGAAAATGGTTTTTCTCCTTCATGCATCTTTTCTAATTCCCTCAGAGATAAACTATCCCTCTCTCCCCTAGCAAATCTTCCTAATGTCACTCACATCAATTTGCCTTGGGCCAATAGGCATTTTTACAAAAGACAAGAGTTGTGCAAAAGTCATTAAAACCAGGATGGGGATATTTAAATTTAATCATCTATTTAATAGAACACTTTCTTGGGGTCATGGGAACTCTCAGTGACATTAAAAAACTATTTAACTATTTAAGGACCATTAATTTGGCTGGCAATACACACTGGATTTCAGGGGTACATGGAAGAATTTAAGTTAGGATTGCAATGGGAGGAGTAGACCAAAATAAATTCTAATGAGAATGAAGTTAGAGAAAGACAAGAAGCAGGTATTAACTGCTGGAAAAAATAAGGTTGAGAAATCAACCCAAAATAGTTCACTGCATAGAAAGAGAAGAAGGATTTTACTTTCAGAGTCCATTAATTTTAAGTTAACATTTGCAAACCATGTCTGTTCCCTGTTCAAGAATCTCACAATTTTTGCTCTGGGGAAAATTGATTGATCTAAGAACTTCTTCCAAAATTTTTTAAAGAGGCCCATTTTGAACGTTTCTAATATATATGTGTGTATGCATACATACATACATACATAAATACATACAACTATTTTGAATATACCCATTGCTTCGTTGACTGCATCTTCTTGGGGACTGATTTCCAATTCCTCTTTCCTCGTAGGATGTGAAGTAGATGCCAGGTCTTACTGCCATTAAATCGATTCTCACTCAAAGTGATACTATATGTCAGGTGTATTTTCCCCTGTGAGTTTCCAAGACTATAACTTTTTATGGGAGTATAAAAGCTCGAAGATCTGATTTAGCAATCCAACACATAATCACTATGTGAATAGCCTCCTTGGAAGACAGAGAGGAAGCACATTTTCTTAGATGATTCCTCCAGCCGCTTTATTTTATGTAATGTCTCTTTCTTTTAGAGACAGACTATAGTACAATACATTGATTATTCGGGAGCTTGGGCTTTGGGAAGAGTAGCATTATCATCTGGATCTGTGATGAAGTAGTGTTAATGTGTTGGAATACTAACTACAAGCTCCCAGTTCCAAAGCACCACCTGTTCCTGCTGGAAAAGATAAGGTTGAGAAGTCAACCCAAAGTGGGTCTCTGCTCCCATAGAAAGTCTCAGAAACAACCGAAAATAGTTCTATTCTGTCCTATAAGATCTCTATGTGTCAATAACCACTCAATGGCAGTGAGTTTGAGGTGTTTCTCTTAGGTTTTTAAAGAGCTGGGGACCATCCCCAAATGGAAAGCTAAGTGAAGAAACTAAGGCTCTAGCATTAAAAGAGAAAGAAAAGACATAGAATTAAAATAATTTAACCTATTAGAAGGTATAACTGAAGGAACTGTGTTTTGCTTCCCAGTTAAAAGTGCAGTCAGGATGAGAGACCCAGCTCCTAGATCAATTAACCGATCAATGAGTCTAAAGTTAGAAGAGCTCAGTTAAAGCAACAACCGCAGCAACACTCAGGATTGTTTCCATGCTTGCCCTTTGGTCTCACATAGAAACAATCCAAAACAAGCTGGCCGTGAAGAAGTTGAGTAGACAAGAATAAGCAGCGACCAGCGAGGAATAGAGTATGTCAGTGGGTGTTAGCAGATGCTTGCATTAGTTTATACATCTGGTACCTAATTCTAGCTCCCATCTACAACACCTGCTTTCAAATATCAATTTAAGGGAATGGGAACGCTTTGGAGTGGCTATGCTCTTTCTGAGAAATAGGTTCCAAAATCTCTGGATGACTCAGAATTCAAAACTGCATTCAAATTAATTTTTGAGAAATAAACACCCAAGTTGTTAATAGCGATTCACATCTACTATATATATATATATTTCTATTTATATCTATATATATCAGCTGTACCCATATATTTATGGCTGTGAGTCCTATCACCCAAAGTTACCATCTTTCTTTCCAGTATTTTCCCTCATTTTCAGAAGTTAAAAATAAGCAGAAAATAAAGAAAAATAGCTCTAATCCTTAGGCATTTATGCTATGAATGACTTTTCAGGTGATTAACATTATGTATTTTCATAGGAAAATGTTTAGCAAGGCAGCCTTCTATACCTATTTACCATATTATGTGAAAACAAGGGGAAAGAGGAAACAGAAGTGAGTTCATTTAACTTTCCAGAACAGTTTTGTGGCTAAATTTAGGAGATATCAGAATAACAGTGAAATGAATTTCTTTGAAGGATTATAACAGATGAGAAATTCTCATTATCAGGGATTTTAGAAATGATTTCTGAAAGACTGTATCTAATATATGATTGCATTGTCTTTGAATGTTGTTTCATTCCAAGCCCTTTCTATCACACAATACTATTGATAAAATTGGTTTTGTGAAATAGCTTTTTTTGGTTATACCTTCAGAGAGCTTGTTTTCTATTGAAGTGTAGACCAAAATTCAGAGAGGGCATACCTGGTACCAAGATAGAGGTAACAATAAGATGACACTTATAATTGGCAATGTTAGTTTTCCAGAGGAGTCCCCAATCTCCAAGGTCAGCAGTTTGAACCCACCCAGTTGCTCCACAGAAGAAAAACTGTGTTTTTCACTCTTCTATGCATAACGCCTTACAGTTCCAGAAACTCACAAGGACAGCTTGTTCTATAGAGGAGCCATTAGTAAGCACCTACTCTACGGCAGTCCGTGCGTTTAGTTTGGATCTGGTTAGTTTCCAGCCTGCCTCCTTTTTATTGTTTGTTAAGGAAGTCCATGATTTCCCCTTTCAAACAACATTCTTATCTAGGAGTCCCCTCAACTGGATTACAGACATTGCTATTATGTTCCACAATTATTAGATAAGGAAGGAAAGGGTATTCAATTCAATTCTGGCCTATAAGAAGTGAGGTAAAGTTTGCTGAAGACTTATAAGTAGGTTTTTCAAATATACAATCATAGGGAACCTATCTCTCTTTCCTTCATGATATCAAGTAGAAAAGCATCCTCTCCCTAGTTGTCCCTGGCATCCACTTCTCTGATGGTGAAGGAGACTAGGTAAACTGCACTTGACTGCGGTTCACAGAACAGTATACAGCACAGACCTGCCTCGTTATTGATACATTTGCGCCAAGGTATAAGATTGCCTTGGCCTTGACCCAGGTCCTCACCTGTCTGGCTGAATTTGGATTTGATATACATGGGGAATTAGCTGCCATGATTGCATTTATTCTTCTTGCATATGTATTCATAGAGAGTCTTTTATTTGCTAGCATTCTCTCCCCATGATGTCTCTACTTGATAGAACCTACATTCAGAGCATTCTATATGTGGTGTTATTCGAGTTACATTGTTAACACATTTCATACATGGCTAGGTTCTTGGTCCAATTTGGATTTATTATTTTTGTTGTAAATTTAACAAAGTTAATTGCCTAAAAATAGTCTTTTTCAAATTTATTGGCATAAACAATCTCTTAAATTTCAGAGCTCTCCATATATTAATTTATACGTGGGTAAATAAAAAACACATTGTTACAAAATTATAGTGTTGTCATTGAACAAAAATGCCAAAATGTAAAACTATTCCTTCTCCACATATGCTCTACTTAGGTTTAGTCACTTCTTCAGGCGGCATTTCCATCTCCATAATGCTTCTCTGAAGAATTCTGTGTTCTTTTATTTATACCATATCAAAGCTGTAATTTTGACATCCTTAAGGGAGGTATTTTTCCCTATTAACTGATCAAGTTTGAGGAACAAAAACAAGTAAAAGGAGGAAAGATCAGTGCTGTAGGGTAGGTGGGGTAATGCTGTCCAACTAAAAACTTTTAGTCCAGCTATTGCTACCCTCAAGGAATGATTAGGCAGGTGTATTATAATGCAAAAACATTTTTGGTGTGATATTTCTGCCCTTTTATTAACTAACAGAGTTTTCTATTAAAAAGAAAACAAAGCAAATCAAAAAAGAATAAAAAATAATCCAACTTCCTCACAATAAACCTCCATGATCATTTGATGCATTTTGAGAAAATGTAGAAAGATTATGCCTTTGTGATGCTATAAACAGACACAAAAATCTTTCAGCTGACCTGCCTTGAAAGTAAATAGCCCAGACAATTCCCTCCGAAGGTATAACTTTGAATTTTTATTTTCAAAAATGAAAATCCATTGAGATTAAAATTTTGCATTACTGACAAAACTTGCTGCAACCCCTCCCTGATTTCTGAAATATACAAGCCTATTTTCTTTGGGATAAACATATGTTTGTGTGAAATAGGACCATAGAGTAAATATATATGCTAACCCTTATATATATATATTTTTAGGCATCACTGGTTAACCCTTATATTCTTTTCATGTTCAATGCTCTACATATAATATTATATTTCTGATTTGATTTCATATAGGCTTATAGGCTTGTCATTGTATTTAATTATTAACATCGGGTTGCAGTTTCGATTTTTATTAAATGTGTTTCTTTTATTTCCATTAGTTCCTTTATACTTTAGTTCTTGGTAGTTGCACAATCTATTATCAATTTGAGATTTAAAAGTGAAGGGGTGGAGTTTAGCTTGTCAATCATGTCACAGTTTGATGACCTAATCTGGAGGCTCTCGGGATTTAAATAGTTCACTGGAGGTGGAACAAACACTCAGTTCCTGTGAGAAATTCCTGTTAAGAAGACACGTGGGACTTTATATAGCCCCGGAGCTGAAGGAGCCACACTGCCAGTGAGATGCTTCCCCTGCCACTGGATCCAGAAGATTGTACACCCCCTGGTCTATGATCTTCCTACATTAGGCACCACTGCATGTGCTGTGTGTGTGTGTGTGTGTGTGTGTGCCTGAAGAGGAATTTATAGACTGGGTGGTATCAGATATATGAGCTAATGTTAGACTTATGGATTTGATCTGGACTGGGCTGGGATGTTTCCTCAATATCAAATTGTTCACGTATATGTGTATGATTTTTCCTCTAGTCAACCCAGACTAGTTCTTTATTGTTTTATGAAACCACTTCACCATTGTTCTCATGTACAACGGAGTGCAATTAATTATGGTCCTCATTGTTGCTAAGTGTCACCTTCCTCTTCTGCTGTCCCTCTTCTTACCAAGAATGATCATGTTCTTTGAGAACAGGGCTCTCTTGAAAACATGGCCAAAGTGCATGAGACAAAGTCTCACCTCTCTTGCCTCTAAGAAGCATTGTGGTTGCACTTCTGTTAAGAGAGATCTGTTGGTTCTTCTGGTAGCCCACGTCTCTTTGACTATTCTTTACCAGTACCATAAGTCAAATGCATTACTTCTTCTTCAGACTTCCTTATTCAATTTCCAACTCTCAGCTGCATATGAGGTGTTTGAAATACCAGGACTTATCTCACTTGCAACTTAGTCCTCAAATAGCATTACTAATATTATTATCATTATTATTATTATTATTAGCAGTTTAATAAGTTCAGTATATTACCCAATGCATTGTATCCTTGGATCTCTTGACTGCTGTTTCTATGACCATTGCTGTTTCTTTTTTTTATTTGTTTGTTTGTTTTTTTTGGAGGGGCGGGGGATATCACTGCCTCTGGTTGTCATGGGTGCTACCCAGTGCTGCTCCTGTGAGCTGCCGCTGGATTTGAACCACCAAGCCCGCGGGCTAAAGTTCCGCACTCAACCACTTACGCCACTGGGTCTCAGCTCCCATTGCTGTTTCTATGATCATTCTTTATATTTATTAGTAATCCATTCTGACGTCTGCAACCCTTAGTCTTCATCAGCAAGTGCTTCCAGTTTCCGCACTTTCAGCAACCAAAGTCGTGTCATTGTCCTCTAAACCTGAGTCCACGTTTTTCTTCACATAAGCCAGATTCTATGATGATTTGCTCAACAGAGACATTAAACATGAATGGGAAGAGCGGCTACAACCCTGTCACACACCTTTCTTGATTTTAAACACTTGTTTTGTTACCACAGCTCCCTCTGTTCTGTACATGTGGCACATGAACACAGTTTAGAGTTCTGGTATTCTCAGTCTTCTCAATTCTATCCATAGTTTGTTATGGTGTATATAGTTAGATGCCAAGTAAAGAAAACACAAGAAAAAAATCTTTCTGTTATTCTCTGTTTTCAATCAAGATCCATTTGTTATTAGCAATGACATGCTTTTTCCCATATCCTCTGAAGCTGGCCTGAGCCTCTAAGCATTGCTGGAACCATTTTTAGACTATTTTCAGGAAAATTTGAAGTTTGTGTGATATTAATGTTATTGTTCTATAGTTTCAATATTCTGTGGTCTTTCTTTAGAATGGGTACAAATATGGATCTCTTCCATCAGTTGGCCAATTAGCTGTCTTACAAATGGCATAGATGAGTGGGTGCTACCAGGATTCCATTATCTTGTTGAAACATTGAAGTTCATCTCCTATCAATTATTGAAGCCATGTTTCGAGCTATGACTTTAAATGAGCTTGAAGTTCTTGTCTCAGTACTATCAATTCTTGCTCAAATGCCACGTCTTAGAATAAGTGAATATCTACTCTTTCTTTTTGGTGCAATAACTGTGTATTTTTTCTATCTTATTTTGATGCTTCTGGCATCATTCAACATTTTTCCCATAGAAGTTTGCAATACTACAATTTGACACTTGAACTTTGGTTCTTTCCATTTATGATATGCTGAATGTGTTCTTCTGTTTTGGTTTTCTAGATCTATGTCTTTGTACATTTAACTATGCAATTTTCTTTTCTTCTCAATATGCCCTTGGAAATAGTCTGTTCAGCTCTTGTATTTCTTCATTTCTTCCATCCACCTAAGCTACTTCAGTCGAAAGAGCAAGTTTCAGAATCACTTTTAACATCCACTTGGATGATTTCTTTCTGCCTTTTAAAGTCCTACTGTTTCCTCCAGTAGGATGTTCTTGAGGCCATCCCACAGCTCATTGGGTCTTTTGTCAATTTGTTCATCAAATAGGTTCTTTATATATTCTTGAAATTCAGGTCAGATGTACTCAAGGGAAGGTCATATTTTGACTTTCATCAAATGACTCTTATTTTGTTTATTTCAATCTGAACTTAGATGTGTGAAATTGATGCTCGGTTTCATAGTTGACCCCAAGCCTTGTTTTAACAGCTGACATTGAGCTCCCTGATCATCTCTTCTAACAAATGAAGTAATGTTGATTTCTGTGTATTACATCTGGAAAAGTCCACTTGAATGGTTGGCATTGTGCTGCTTGAAAAGGTATTTGTGATGAAGAATTCATTGGTCTTGCAAAATTATATCATGGAGTCTCCAGCTTCATTTCTATCACCAATACTATATTTTCCATACATTGCTCCTTCCAACTTTTGCATTCCAAATTTAAGTAGTTACCAGCACTTTTTATTTTCAACTGTTTCATTCCAATCCCCAATAATTAGTGACTGATGCATAAAATTAAGTAATAGTTGTATTGACTACATTTCCTTGTTTTCAGACAGATGTTGTCTTATCACAGACAACCTTGTTCTTTCAGATGGATCTTGACAAGTTCTTTTTAATGATGACTGTTTTGCCATTCCCCTTGAATCTCTAATTCCTTGCATAGAAAGTCCTACAGATTTCTAAGTCTCAATGGCCAAACTCAGTCCATTTTAGCTCACTAACACCTAGAATGTTGAGCTTTATGAGCTGCATTTCATTTTGGTGGTAACTTCTAAATTTCTTAGTTTCATACTTTTACATTTCAAATTCCAATTATTAATTGATAGTTGCAGCTTTTCTTTCATTTTCAATCACACCCTATCAACAAATGAAGACACCACAGACTTTATTCCTCCTTGCTTTACTGTATTTGTTTTGTTATAGTCAGCTGTACTTTGAGAAGGCAACTCTTGCTCAGTCTTATTTTGATTGCCTTTCAGCCTTTGGATCAGAGAGCTCACATTACAGCATTAACTCGAGTGATTTTCTGTGTCTATTCATTAGCTTTCCAGTATTTGACAATGTTTCTCTGGAATTGATAAGATTTTTAGTGACTGATTTCTCAGAAGTACATGCTTCATTCCTTCTTTGTAATCTCTTCTTAAAATTGAAGCTCTGTTGAAAACTGTTCACTTTTGGTAAATCTGCTTATATTTGAAATGACAGTGACCCAATCTCCACAATCACAGCAACATATGAGCCACTACAGTCGTCCAACAGACTAACAGACAATTCATTGGTGGATGGACTACATGCTCCTTAGCAACAATAATGTTGATTATATATATATGTATGTATATATATATATATCCATATAGCCATACTAGATTGAATACACAGGAATCTAACACATCTTAAGAAGAGAAAGAAAAAAATCAATATTATCTTGTTACAACCACCACCATTATCCATTTACAAATGTTTTCTTAATTGACCTGTACTTTTTTTTTGGGGGGGGGGTTGTTTACTTCAGATTTTTAAATTTCTTTTTTTGAGAATTTCCTTCATTTGCTCATTTTATATTTAAAAGTAAATTGTGGAGTTTGACCAACTTATACTTGACACAATTTAATTGTCGGTAATCTCTAATAACCCCCACTGTTCTGTTAGTTTGTCATACTTACAATTTCTCATCATATGGCGACACATTTGTTCCTCTAATGCTGTAAAATTGCCACCACAATCAGTTTCGAAACAGCCTCTTCCTTCTTGACCTCCTTGACATCGGCTCCCTTTTACTCCCCCCCACCCCTCTACGCCCCAGAAAATCATATTCTACTTGTCGTCTCTCTAAGTCCATCCTTTTATACTGGATGCTGACAGGAGAGAATGCCGGCACGTGATCGACTTGGCATCCTATTAGCTGTAGGTCAGCTGTGCAGCTGGAGACAAAATGTCGTACCGTGATGCTTTGTCGACTGTGACAATGCTAAAGCACTCTGGAATGGTGGTCTTCTCAGAAAAAGGAGGACTTCCACATTTTATTAATAAAATGCTTCTCTGGTTAGAAGAGTGATAAAGAGTTAAGGAAGAATGACACGGTGCTCTGTCAACTAGTATTCTCTACTTTTATATCTAGATTCAAACACATATTGCAATTGCTATGCAGACCTCAAAGACAGAAGTCATGATTGTAGTACTAATTAAAGAAGTTAGCAAGTTTTGATGCAAAGGAGAAAGACTCGGAATTGTTCATCAGCATATGATAATCAAAGACAGGTCACAATGCTCTATGACTGGCCCAAAGGCATTCAACTCGAGCTCTGGGTTATCACGCTCCCCTACTTTAAAGTCAAGAGACACCCTATTTCACAAGCAGTCTCCAGAAGCACTCAGCTCTACTAGCTCCATGGTCTGGGCAGCCCATCACTGTGCTTCCTATCCTGGCTCCAGGTTCTGCTCCTACTGCTCTATTGATGTCACGGCTGTCTTCTGTATCCAGGAATTTCACTGTGCAGTGATCTCAGGGACCAGAGCGCTCACTCCACTCTGGGCTCTTGTTTCAGGAGGGGACTCCAGTAAAGCTGTTCCTGGTTACTCACAGTGACGACTAATAGCATCTTCCCTCCCTTTTGCACTGGATTCATGCAAGAAAAGACTATTTGGTGAGGGGTAGAGACTGGCAAGGGGAAACACATGAACTAATTCACTGTCCCTTAAGATGCATTTTTGAAAATATGTGCCATTTGTTTAGTCTGCCTATTCTGTTTTAGGCATTTACCTTGACTTTATCAGTACAAGTGTATTACGGGTTTTCCATTATGATCTGCCTATAAGGGTCTGGATGGCAGAGATTACCCCTCTGCTTAGTTCCACTTTTCCCATTCTCTATTGTGATATTTTGTAGAAAGATTAGTGTTGTGAATATGGGCATATACTTCTTTTAGGTAGAATATTTTTGCTAGGAAATATTTTTTTATGAAGGATATTCAAAGGTACTCATTAGAATAAGGAATCAAGATGACTTTACAAGTCATGATAAATATTATAGGGATGTTCATGTGGAAACATTGTTTTTCAAAGTGATTATAAACAATTTATTTTGTTCCATTTATCTATCTACCTTCTGAAATAAAATGCTAGTTATAAATATAATTAGCAGACTGAGCCCCGGTGGTAGAGTGGTTGTGCACGGGACTGCGACCCACTGGTTTGGTGGTTCAAACCCAGCAGCAGCTCTCCAGAAGCAAGACTGGGTCTTTCACTCCCACTTGAGGGCAGTGATGCCAAAAATATATATATAATTAGCTGCCATTAAGTTGACTTCATCTCACGGTAAGCCCATGTGTCTCAGAGTAGAACTATGTGCCATAGGGTTCTCCATTGATTGTGTTGTGAAAATGAAAATAGGCCTTATTTTCTGAGTGTGCTCAAAGCTCCAAATGTGTGTTTAGCCAGCAAGCACATTATCCCCCTCTTTTTTTTTTAATACAAGAACTCTATGATAGCAATTAGTAATATACATAACATAAATTGTAGAGAAGTATAACGCTGGTGTATGTATTCTAATTTCAAGCACCGTTTTGCTGTATGATTAAATTAGACCCTGTATAAGCAATTCTACTTATTTTATTTATAAAAGCTTCAAATGTCTAACAACTACTACTTTACTCTTCCTTCTTCCTAGCCCAACTAACTATATTTAGGAGTGAGTTTTTGTTCTTCTGGAGTTATTTTAGCAAAAATTATTGTGAAATCTAGTTGGGCTAGATCATTATGAGCAACAAGGAATACAGCCCTGATCGTATTGACAGCTTCCTGTAGGGTTTTTAATCCAACCCAAATTTGGTGGTTGAGCCCCTCATTTGTATGTAGATGAGGCGATCTGCTCATGAAGTGATGTACAGCCTTGGAAACTCTATATTAGTTTTCTATGAGTCAGACTCTCTTTAATGCTGGTAGGCCATGGGTACCACAAAAAGTCTTGATATAGCATGGGTTAACACATTTGACGATGTTCCAAGAATTCAGCAGTTAAAACTCCCTGGCTGCTCTACAGTAACAAAATGCTGTAGTCTGTTTTTGAGTCTAAGGTAGCATTCTGTAGAGAAACAAAATGGATGAAGCTTATATATTTATAAATACTAATTATAAATCCACTGTCATTCCAACTCATGACAACCCTATGTATATTTTCCTACTTTCTAGCACACAAATGATTTACAGATATATCTAGAGACATGAATATGCATTTCTTACTAAGTCCAATCCACATAATATTGTGAGTGAAATAAACCAATGGGGCATTTTGATCAAGATCCCTATGGACTAGATTATGACATGGTGGAGAGCTTCCATATCTCTGAGATGGTGGGTAAACGTGTATGACTGCACTAGCCAGCTGAGAGACACTGCTTCTGGGGAGCCGTTGAAACTTGGCCAATTCAATGATTGCATACCTAGTACTAGGATATGTCATGATTTGGTAAAGCAACAAAAGCATACCTAGAACAATAGCTGCAAATGAATCAGCACTATCACTCTACAAAATCCATATATTTTTATACAACTTTCAAAGAACACAAGTTAGATTGTGATTTTATGGGAATCATCCTCCTATATCCTTCTGACTTTTCACAAATTTCCCCTTGCTCTTTTAGGTAGTGGCAGTTCTAGTGAATTGAATTGGCTTTTTTTTTTTTTTTTTACAATAATAACTCTATTGAATTTATCAGGGATGTAATATGGGGGTTGTCAGTTGTAAAGTATATTTATTCCCATTATGCATTCTGGAGCTGAGGAAACCACTACAGGATGGTTTTGGAAATCTGCTGAACCCACTATGAAATGAAACTGAGCTCATAGTGATGTGTTCAATCTCCTAGAATTAGCATCAATTCTAGTTAGTGACTAGTAAGTCCTTAAAAGTCTGAGTGTTTACTCCCCACCCTCTTCCAATTAACAGTCAATCTTGTAGAAGGACATGAATGCCCTTGGGGAAGATATGGAAAAAGAATGACAGGCTGAGCCCCGGTGGCGTAGTGGTTGTGCGCAGGACTGCGGCCCACTGGGATGGAGGTCCGATTCCAGCTCCACGGAGCAAAGGCTGGGCCTCTTACTCCCACTACCTGAGGGCAGTGATGCCCCCCAAAATAAAAAACAAAACAAAACAAACAAACAAACAAAAAGAATGACAGTATAAATTTTTCATAGTGCATTACAGTCATTTAGCATGGGATTGTGAGTCTGTAAACTAACTCAAGTCTGGGAATTGATTACAAGACCAAGACTCAGTTTACTTTTCCTTTGATATAGAACTTTTCTGTTTATGCAGATCAAATAAATATTTAGTAGGCTTCCCATCTGTTTTTTCACTCCTCAAGAAATCTAAGGAGTCATTACAGTAAGTCAGCACAAAAGAGATTATTTTGATTACTACTTTGATTCATTATAACTGCTTATCTTGTCTCTGCTGAGTATATGCTGCCACTTAAGCCCCCACCACCGCAAGGTCCAATCATACATGTTGTAGTTGTGTCATATTATAGTTTAATTAGGCAAGTTCCCACTTTCAAATCTGAGAGACATAAATAACCATCAAAATCATCTTCAAGGATATATATTTTTCCTTATTTGAAATTCACAGTGACTTCCTATCTGGCTATTTTGGTGAAAATTCTGAAAATTGTAGTTGGAATCAAGTTGGTGGCAAATACCAAAAAACAAACCCAACATTTTCATTTTCCCATAAAACATGTCACCATTCTGTAATAAATAAAACATGTTACTTACTTCACTGAATGTAAACTGTTGATGGACAGAAATCACATCATATTAATACATTTTCTCTTTCTGGTGTGTGGGATATAGTGGCAATAATATAAAATAAATGTTTTCTATCTAGATAGACAAGTGTCTCTAAAATTATAGGTGCATGTATATTTTATAAATATGTAAATATTTTCTTTAATTGGTAGGAGGTTTTGTTGCTATTGACAATTATTTATGACACTTTCTAGTAGAGTAAGCAAAATCTTTTTTCAGAGTACTGAAACTGTGATTCTTAAATTTTCTATTTTCTTAAAAGAGAGTAACTTTGTCATTCATATTATGTAACTGGCTTTGACCTCTACAGAATCTATGAATACTGATGACCTATTTTATACCACAAACAATTGTCTCCAATCAAGCATAGTATATATTTAAATGTTAAATGTGTGTTATTTCTGATTACTGTATCTGAAGTTATTTTTCCCCTGTCTGCTGCCAAATATAACAAAGTAAAGTGCAATTGATTCATTTTCACTTCAAAGATAGTCTCATATACAACAGTTGAGGAAGTTCATTAAAACTGCCATCTTATTCCTATGAAAAGTATTCTCACTGACAAACTCTAACACCTGTCTTTATATTTCATGATAAGCACATAAAACAAGATAAATTGAGGTGATAAAATGGTGGTCAGGTCATATTCGTGTGGTCTACGCATCCTGATATAAGAAAATTTAATGATTCCATCTGCCAATAGGTCTCCCTTATTGCTCTTAATTTTCTGAAATTGAATCTACTCTTCAAGGGGAGTGCTAAACTTTTTTAACAGTTCCTTGCTGCAGATCCAAATTAATAAAGTAAAGATAGGAATTAGTGTGGTGTACATAAATGTAGAAGGTTCTTTTGATTATGCTTTATGTAACAGCAGCAATGTTTTAGCTTTGTTGTATGATCCCAAACAGCAATGGGTTTTATGAAAACAAATCCCTGACTAAATTGCTTCATCTTTTCTATCCTATGTTCTATCTTATGATAACAACAGTTCAAAAGCTACAGTACATGGAGGCACCATGGTCAAATAAGTCAAAATACTTATGTAAAGACATATGGATTATCACTCCTGATAAATAGAAGTCTGTTCTCAAGGGACCAAAGTACTTCCATTGTACTATATTCCCTGTCTGTCTGTGTAGCTGCTGTTTAGTTCAACACAATTTTAATTTGAAAGATTATAATTGGATCAAGGCCATGATGAGATCCTTATAAAAGGGGTACATATTAGAGCCACATAGTTTATATTGTCCCCATCATCAGTATGTAAAGCAAATTAAAAACAGCATATGAATATGAAACAAACATGAACATGGCAAAAAGTTTTAAAAAATATCTCCATCTAGGCTGAGAGGAAAAGGGGGAACTGATTATAAGGATGTCCATATAACCTCCCTGGGGTATGGATAACAGTAAAGTGGGTGAATGGAGACATCAGACAGTATAAGATATGACAAAGTAATAATAACTTATAAATTATCAAGATTTCATGAATGATGGGGGAGCATAGAGAGAGGGGAAAAATGAGGAACTAATACCAAGAGCTTAAGTAGAAAGAAAATGTTTTGAGAATGATGAGGCCAGCATACAATGGAAATATGCATGTATTGTGATGAGAATTGTATAAGCACCCATAAAATGATCTTTAAAATATCTCCATCTAGACTATAAATATAATATCTAATATAGGTATAATACAAATATAAACATATATATTGTACAAATATAAACATAAATGCAAATCTATATTCTGATCTTGGCCCTCAAATTAATTTCTGAGAGAGAGTAATTGCTATTACATGCCTGCCCACAGATATGTAAGTGAGTTCTATAGTAATTTAGGTTTGGGAACTACCTCAAAAAATATGTTCTTTGTATTGTGCTTCACAATGTTGATTTTTTTTTAAATCCAGCAGAGAGAAAAGGACCTAAATTATTCTAGTCTGACATAGTTTCTGAGATAGGTAAGATTATTTTGCCAACCTGGCCAATGAACACATGGGGAGTTAGTAAATTTGCATTTTAATTGAAGGGCAAAGAGATAAATGGCTCGGCGAGCCTCACCTTTCTGCCTCTTGCTTTCTGATGATTGACCATCTTAGCTAGTTTGTTGTTTCAACTTGTGAGCTACACTATCCGTGGAACATAACCTGTGGATTGTGTTGCGATAGTCTGAGGTCCTTTCAAGACCTGCTTTGCCACACTGCTCGTGTATACAGCACTTGAGCTGGGGACTGCTGTACCCTTTCATCTGGCTGACTGTTGGTGATCTGCTTGATACCAGACTTCTTGTATTGTACTGCAGAAGACTCAACTGTCTGCTTCCTTGACTTGCACCCAAACAGACCTCATGAGCTGAAGGATTGCCAGGATGTTAACTGTCTCATGGGAAACGAGTTGAACTGAGCCATTTCTACTGCTCTGTGGACTAATTATCAGTTGATTTCGAATGTTCTATCATCAATCTTTCATATATGTATGTATGTGTGTATATATATATATATATATATATATATATACAAATATATCTCCTATCATAATTGCCCTGTTTCTTTCTCTAGAAAACCATATCTAACAGTTCCCAAATGAAACTTATTTTTAAATTTATCAGATAAAAGGAAGTCAGGAAAACACCAAAAATATAATTGTGAACAATTCAACATTTTAGGCGTCTATGAGGTTAAGCCTAAGAAACTAGATGTGAAAATATTTTTAGACTTAGTCTAAAAGTTCACTGTGCAAAAGAATTGAGTCATCCATCTCCTTTACCACAGTCTACACTTTTCTGGGGTCCAGTTTGATTTACATTTTTCTACTACATTCTTTTTGAAGCCTTTTGAAAAATCACCATTGATATTTTATTTCTCAGATCTTTAAACAACTTAAGGATTTGTCTTCCAAGTGAACAAGACTAGAGATGACTTCAGTGATCCATTAGATACTTTTCCAGGGCGATTTCAAGACATTTCTCTAGACAGGGCATTAGAGCAAAAACTATGAGAAGGATGTTTGTAGGATAAATGTACTGCTTTGAGAGACCTCTCTTCGGAGGATCTAATCTGTATGGGAGTAACATGAAGTCACGTTGTACCAAGGAACAGACTGAAAGGGATAAGTCTGACAACTGAGTGGGACAAAGAAGTCCCATTCAACATTTGATCAGAGTTGAATTGTCCCGTAGTTCTCTTTACATAAGTGAGAATGAGTCTCACAGTGACACTTCTAATGCATTGAATCTTTTTGTTCTTTGAGTCTGGAAGAATGTAGGAATTTCTCAAAAGTACTCCTAATTATTTCAAAGTAATAAAAGACATTTTTTTCTGAGAAAATAAACTATACCTGATTTTCTTGAAAATAAAAAAGATGAATTTTAGTATTTCATAATCAGGATAAGCAGGAAAACCTAATTTGAAAGCATTTTCATTTTTGATTTATTTTTGTTTAACCTATGTTTTGTCTAAAATATTAATTGGATTCTGTGTTAGGGTTCTCTAAAGAAACAAAATCAGGACACTAATATCTGACATAATAAATAAACAGTTAACTAATCTAAAACACCGCCGGAGAGCAGTGATGCCCAAAACAAACCAAACAAACCAAACAAACAAACAATATATTCATATTGTGTTATTCAGAGACACAAGATCAACTTGGAAAAGTTGGGTTATTTTGTTTTCATGAAAGATAATATCCTACACATATTTAAATAAATACAATGCTGAAGAGGTTTTCTTTCCATATATATAAAACATTTCCAAAATAATACAAACCATATTGCTAAGTACTGTGACTCATCTCAGCTATTCATTAAAGGACATTTTTCAGATGGTAGGTATTAAGTAAAATAATTTAATTATGATTTGAAAGCATAGAGGCTGGTGTACACAAGTAGAGTGAACATGAAATATTACATATTTATTTTATAACATATAAATTAAATTTATTTTCCATATAAATTTATGTAAAATGATGTCTCAATCAGCTGAAATGACAAATAAACACTTTATTGAAAAAATATGCTTAAAGGTGGCAAATTTCATGTATCCTCAGATGACTATGAACTCATTCTTTTCAGAATTCAATTATTTAGTGACACAAAATATGATATGAATATATACCATATATGTTTGTGATTATGTTATTCTAATTTTTTAAACTTTTCTATTTCTTGCATCTCATTTTAATCGTACATATTTTTGGCCCTTCCCAAACTATGGCACTAAAAGACATTTATTTCAATATTTCACAGGCTAATGGTAAATATGAGCCATATATTAACTTATTTGTTTCCCAGTTAGCCGCAGTACAGTACTGGGCACAAGAAACATGCAGAAGTACATCCTGAATAACTAAATTAACCAGTGACATTTTAGCAGTCGAAATACTTTCTCACTGTGATTTCCTATTTTTTTGCTGTTGAATCAATTGCTCTTCAGAGTGACCTCACGTGCATCACAGTGCAGTTGTTCTACATAGAGTTTCAAGGAGGATTTGTTGGAAATAGATTTTCAGAACTTTCTTAGAAGTGTCTTTGGTGTGACTTGGACCACTCGTCTTTGGGTTGGATGCTGAGTGCGTTTTTGTGCCGTTTATAACTCAAAATAGCTCCATATCCAGCACACTCTTGATAATGAACTAGAGCTAGTACATTCTGGAAAGAAACCAGAATTATATTTTCAAGACCACTCAGTATGATTCCATCATCTTCTTCAAATATACCATAGGTGTTTATTATTGCTATTGAAATGGTAAATTACTAAAGGTATCCATAAATGCAAAGGATAGTTGTGGAAAACTGTATAAGACTATCTCTTCTCTGGAAAAATACAACTAAATCAAATCTGACTTAAAAAAAGATAACAGGAAACTGCATTGAACAAGATAGGTAATATCTGAGCTAACATGCTTTAATAATAATTTATCTAATTGGTAAGACAAAGGGAAAACCAAAGCCAAGATCATTGTCATCAGGATGATGCTGATATTCTCATCGTGACCCTATAGGACAGTAGACTTGTCCCAATTGGTTTCCCCAAACAGATACACAACAGAATCCCTGCCAAAGAGTTCATTCCAAGTCATGATGGCCATAAGAGCCTCTAAAGCTATTCAGGAGCAGAAAGTCAATTGGTTTCCCCAAACAGATACACAACAGAATCCCTGCCATAGAGTTCATTCCAAGTCATGATGGGCGTAAGAGCCTTTAAATCTATTCAGGAACAGAAAGTTTCACCTTTTTCCCATGACGCTAGCAGTGATTCACTATAATTCACTATTTCACTAGAGATCAATGATCTAATTAGTTCTTTTTATAAATTATAATTTCACAAAAGTTCTCTGTTTATGCTTCAGATAGTTAATCATAGTATGGTCAAAATCATGTGAGTCCTATAAAATTATTTTTTAAAATACATCATTCACAAAAATCCATAATCTGTGTAGAGTTACAAGTATTAGCACACACAAATTCAAATGGCATTATTGGGAGGTACTAGCTTAATAAGTCAGTTTTTTTATGAAAGAAAACTAAAAATGTAGAGAGGTAAGAATCGTGATGGTCAGTATGTTTTCCCGATACCAATTTGGCTTAAGAGTGTATGGTATTTGCTATTTTCTAATCTAAACATGGAACAGATTACTTTTTCAAAAGAAGCGTTTCCCCATCGACATAGTTAGCAAATCAGCAAGCATGATTGTGAAGATGATGGTAAGTTTTCTTGAGGGCGTCAACCCTACTTCTCTTATTCCTCACAAAACCTAGGCAAGGTGCTACAATTGTACCCAAATAACGGAATAAGGGTCAATTTGAAAGAAAACCGGACTTTGAAAATGACCCAATGCTCTGTCGGCACAAAAGTTTTACATGGATGTAATGTTGCCATTGCTTTTCTTATTACCACCTCTCATTCATAACATCGGGGAGAACAATTTTACAGAGTCAGCCGTCTTGTGCTGCTCCAGCGACACTGGCACGGGCATTAGTATGCCCACGTTCTCCACAATGGTGCAGCTGGCAGTGCTGAAGCACAGTCTTTCAACCTGGAACAGGAGTGACTGACTGCATTTAGTTTGAAAAGTTGATGCTTGGTAAGGACAGACATAACGAGAATGAGGGAAAATAATGAAAATGGAATTGAATATTAGCCATAGCTGCGAATTGGTGCATGTACATGACAGGCTAGATCAGGGGTCCTCAAACATTTTAAACAGGGGCCAGCTCACTGTCCTTCAGACCGTTGGAGGGCCGGACTATAGTTAAAAACAAAAGATGTGAATAAATTCACTGAGGGCCCGGCATGAATTGACTGCTAAAAAGAACAGGCAGTGGTGGCAAAAACCAGGTGGCTGGATAAATGTCCTTGGTGGGCCGCGTGTGCCCGCGGGCCATAGTTTGAGGACGCGTGGGAGATGTTCTCCAGGGCATCTCAGCAGGAGCAAGTTTCCCTGCTCCATCAGACAACTCTCCTGCACATGACACCGGCTGCTTCTTCCTCTTCATATTGAAAGTCAGAATGAACCTTTTGTTTTACTCTAAGAAATTCTAGACAAAGAAGTGATTTGTTATTTTATATAGAAATTTACAACATTCCAAAGACTATGATATAGGGCATTACCCAGTAGATGACTTTTAAAACTTCATATTATTTCTTTATCCACAAATATATACTGCTCTTTTATCTTGTGCTAAATTTCACAGAGCAGTGTTCACTGCAGTCTCATTTCCATTTGCAAAATGTGGAGACAACGTCCATGCCCATAGCGGGATTCTTTTTTAACCACAAATAGAAATCAAGTTCTGACATGTCCTCTAATTAAGGTAAATCTTGAAAATACTGTGTTGAGTGAAGTCAATTCTACTTATTAATTTGTATTACTTGATTTGTGTGAAATATCTAGAATTAGCAAATGTATAAAGATGAGAATTTGATAGTGCTTATCTGGGGTGGAGTGAGGGTGAAAATGGTTTTATTACTGGTATTTAGAGAGCATTGAGTTTCTGTATATCTAATGGGAAATTATTATAGGATATGATTGCACATTAGATTTAATGTACCTAGAGTCATCAAATTGTATATATGAAAAACACTGAATCAGAAAATTTTATATATAGTTTTATAACTAGAAAAATTAAGAGAATTAGCAGATAGAAAATATCATAATGTTAATGTATATATCTGTGTTAGACCAGGTTGATTAGAGAAACTACAACAAAGACAAAATAAGTGTATTTATGTATAACCAAGAGCAATTATATCAAAGTGCAATTGCATTTTGAGAGAACATCCCAGCCCAGTCCAGATAAAGTCCATAAGTAAAATATTAGCCCATATGTTTGATAATCTGTAAATATCTCTTCAGATTCATGCAGCACTTGCAATGACGTCGAATGCAGGAAGATTGCAGACTATTTTGTTAAAAGTCTTGTGGATCCAAGGGTGTTGGAAGCACCCCAGCACTAAAATGGGTCTCCATGTGACTCTTGTAGCTCTTTGAGTGTGGCTGTACTGCAGGAAGATGAAGGAGAGAGAGAGAGAGAGAGAGAGAGAGCTCTTAAAGATCTCTGCAAGTTTCCATGACTTGTCAACTGGAAGCCAGAGAGAGAGAAGTTCCCAAAATTTTTATGAGAAGGCCATCCTAACAAGGAGATATCATCAGGCTGTGACCTGATTGACAGGTTAGACTCCCACCTCTTCACCCTTAAACCTATCAAGATGACTTGAGACCACAAGACCTAACAAATGTCAGTAAAAGAAAAGCATCTCTTTGGACAATAAAGTTTAGCTTGAGCTTCTATAGAACGTCTATATAATTTTCATAATCAAAAAGATAATTGGTGAGTGAGTAAATAAATATGTGGTCAAATAAAGAGGAGAAAAAGAGTGAGACAAAGTAGAGATAAGCTTGTAGATTCTAGGAAATTCACTAGGAATCTAACCAAGGAAATGTAATAAAACACACTTTAATGAAATTCAATATAACAAAATGCATTGAAATTATAAATTTTGACAGCCAAATAATAAAAAAAATCAATGTGATATGTGGAGATACATGAAATAATCCATCAAATTTATCTTTCCAGCTTTAAAATTCTTTATTGGAATAGATTATGTCACAACAGCTACCCATATGACTTCTGTCTGCTAGCAAGATTATTCACATTCTGAGACTGTAATCAGAATGGATTCAACATAAACTTAGTCCATGTGGTAATCTTGCAAATGGGTTTAGGGTTTTTCACTGTCAGTCTTTTGAGAATTGAATGTTCAGAATTTAAGTTTTAAGTTTTAATACTGTTCAATCCTCTGTATATGAATTTTATTATTTATTATTTGCAATCCCTGGAGCATACAAGAGAATGTGCTTTTTCCTGTGTTCTTAGCTCCCCCTTTAAAGACATGCCTTTAGAACTCAAGATGCTGTTCTTTCTGATTGTCAGGCATCATCTAATGCTTTCACCACCTTTTACTACAGCACTCACATCTTCAGTGATCTCTTCATGGGGATTAGTATCAAGTAGGGACACAAACATGACTTTATAGGTCTGTTGACTGCCTGCATATTTTTTTTGGCAAAGTGCCTTAATTTCCATTTAGAATTTTAATCAAAAATAAGTCATACTATAACTTAACTTGGCGTGAGTTACCTTATCATTGTTTATTTTTTCATATTATAAGTAGATCATGATGGATTTTCCGGCTTGCAAGAGAATATAGAGATCTGTTTAAAACATCTGTTTAAAAGATATTCACTTCAGGGATCGACACGTAGCTTCCTCTCTGGGACACAGACAACAGGGAAGTGAGTGATGGGACACATTGTACAGTGTACAGGATGAAAAAAATAATTTCGAAATTACTAAGGGTTCAAGGGGAAGGCGGGGAGGAAGGGTAATATAGAGAGCTGATAATAGGGGCCTGGAGGGAGGGAGAACATTTTGAGAGTGATGATGGCAATGGGTGTGTAAAAGTGGCCTGCATACAACTGATGTTGTTAGGGATTGTGATGGGAGTTGTATGGGCCCCCAATAAAATGATTCATTTAAAAAAAGGGCAGGGAGGGGAAAGGGGAGTTTTTTTTTTTTAAGAGGAACTTGTACTAAGGGCTCAAGAGGAAAATGTTTGGAAATGTGTGTGGCAACATGTGTGCAAATGTGCTTGATACAAATGATGTACTGAATGTTGTAAGTAGCTGTAAGAGCCCCCAATAAAGTTATTAAAAAAGAAATAAAAGAAAAAGAAATGAATAGCAACCTATAAAAATGAAAAAAAAAGATATTCACATTATCTTTCCAGTCTGAAGCATACTCACATCATGCTTTAAGTGTGATAGTTTTTGTGCTATAATCTTTTTGTTTGGTTTTCAGTCAAATCACATTATTGAATAATTATTGGGGTCAAGGAATGGGAGCCATGCAGTCTATGGACCGTGCTCTGACCAGGTCTCTCAAACCTCAAAAGCAGCCTTCCTGTTTTGTTGATGTTTTATTTCTTTCTTATTTTTTGTTGTTTTATAAAATAATACAATACAATGGAAACCCAGGGCATAAACAGTTTCTAGAGTAGGACACATATGAAAAGAGATATGTAGTTAAGTAAAAGTGAAGAGAATACATACTTTATAAAAATAAACTCATTCAAATATGTAATTGAAAACAAACAGCACTCCTATGAAGGTTTTGAACCTCAGATAGTTGAATGCAAATGTTTAATGAACTACAAAATACAATCTTGATAAAATTTAAAATGTATCAGTTACCACATAGTTTAGTAAGGAATTGACTAGTATATATATATATATTTATAAATATATATGTATATTTATATATAAATATATATAAATATATATATATAAATCATTTGGAACCTTATCGAACTATATCAAGATGCTCTGCATACAGCTGGACCTTGTCTCAAAGGACCTTTCCAAGACTTAGTGTACTACTCACATCAACTGTTAAAGGACTTTTCCTGCCTTTTTCTAACTTTTTTTCCCACCTATCACTGGTTTCTATCAAGGTTTCATTTCTGTTCATCTTTCTATCTCCTTCACTTACAATAATCGAGCAAAGGAGTTTGAACTACCGGTACTTATAGCATGGCATTATTGAAATGGTTTCTGTCTGCAGATAAGTCAGCATTCTTTTATTAAGTGTACTTTAATTTTCATACTTTTTCTTTGCTAAGTAGCTGTGAAAACAGCTATTGTTTATTCTATTTAACAATAAGAGTTATGTTTCATTAGTATAGTGTATTTTAAATAGTTTGCACATCAAACTAATTTTACATCTTAATGATTATTTGAAAATAGTTCTCCAAATTTTGAAATCTATCGTAGGTTTAAATATTTAATATCTTTCCCCAAAATGGCAGTGCTAATTGAATAATTTCAACTGGTTTCACATTTTAGCTTTCCTAGAAGTATTTTAATATTTTTTAATTTATTTATTCTTTCATAATTATTTTTTGTATGATGTCGACTGTGCTCTGTATTTGGTATTAGTTTAAAATACTATCCCTACTTTCCTTCATAGATTCAAATAATTTTATTATTTTATTTCTTACTTTCTTGATGTTAGCTTCACCAATGGTTGATTGTGTAAAATGTTTGCTAAGAAGTCTATAGACATATTTCCCTGGCAGGGGAGAGACCATGATCACAAAGATGGTTTTCCTAAGGCGAGGCTCATCCATTGCACTTTGGATTTGCTGACCCCTGTGATTTCCCCAAATGTGGGAAACTCGGCTGCATAATCTGTGGTAGTGGGGGGCTGCTTTCGCGCTCTCCCCTGGCAGGAAAAAAAAAAGAAGTCTGTAGACATATCTTGCTATAATGTATTAATGATTAATACTTAATTTTAAAAATTAATATAGCTTTAATATTTCATCTGTAAGTAACTGTTACTTAATTTCAATAAGTTTACTTGTTGATTGTTAATTGCTATGGCTAATTGTCAATAGTTATGAGAGTATTTCAGTCTATATTTCTAGTGATAGTATCGTTGGCTTTATTTACTTACTAAAATGTAATTTGTCATATATATTCTATCTTCATATTAGGAACAACTGCTTAGTTTTCTATTCTAGCTTTGTTAAATGTTTAGGAGTTTTATTTGGTTACAAATATTGAAATTTTCTGTAATCTTATTTTCTTCTGAATGAATGCACTAAGTGAATTCTCTGACACTACATTTTTATAACTGTATTTCATGTCATTTTGAATGTTTTTCATTTCAATATTTTACTTTATGCACAATGTATTCCAGATATTATTGGCTGTTTTCACTACATCATAATATAGATGAATTGATACGCCTTCTTCCAATTTAGCTAGATCGTATAGTGGTTAATGTTGGGCTGTTAGTTGCAAGGTCAGGGGTTTGAAACCACCAGCCGCACAGACGTAGATTTCCCCTTCCATCTCTGAAACCTGCAGGGGCATCGCTGCCTTGTGCTCTATGGTGATGAGGAGTTGGCATCAATGAGAGGGCAGTGAGTTTGGTTTGGATTTTTTGAGGATTCTGAAGGTCCCAGGAAACAGTAGCAGTAGTTGTTTTTGTATGTGTGTTTTTAGATCTCTCATTTTAAACTCTTTATTCTTTTTCTTTTTATTAGTGTTCTTTCAAGCTATTGTACTAGGACCTAATCCAGACATCTATCATTCCACAGGGTAATCATATCAAGCCAACAGTGTTGTACGCTCACTACCACAATCAGTTTCACAAGATTTATTCCTTTTTGGTACACTTTGACATAAAATCTCAATTCGTCCCCTCTCCACCTCTCCTGGAATACCACCCCAGAAACCCTTATTCTAGTTATTGTCACTATAGATTCATCCATCCTGGGTTTCAAATGCCACAAACACACACAAAAATACATAACAAAATGTAAGAAAGTTGTCAATGACAATATACAATAGTGATAAATGCCACTATGAGAAAAAGCTAACATAGAAAAACAAGATCAAACACAAAGTGTTTTGAGAGTAATTATAACAAAGGAACAATTTTTCACATTCTAGGTGACAAATAGTTTTATATTAATGAAGTATGATAGTTTTATTTACCACTATATAAAAAAAATTAGAACGACACAATTAGCTTACCACAAACACTTTCCCCCTACCCCCATGATTAGTACATTCCATCTTGATGACCATCAGTTTCATCACTTCCACTTGGAATCTAATACCACAGTGGAGAAAACATCTGTGCAGTAGCCAGCATGATACCTTTTGCTTATAGCCCCTTCTTTCTTTTCACATATGCCTCCTATTTAGAAATGCTGCAATCATCAGATTTTCTGCTATACTATTATAGATCTCGCTGAATGGATTCCATTACCTAATTTTTTAATAACTTCCCTAAACAGGAAGTCAGGGTACCTATGAAATTAGAGTCCTTTTCTGGGATTTTGGAACATGAAATCAAGATAATCATCTCTTTTCATTTATATCGGAGAAACCATTAATTTTGAAGTACTTACCAAGGGTGACAATGTGTAAATAAAAAACCACCTTTTATCCAAGTAGTGGTTGATGACTAAAATGAAATCTGATATGAGAGAGTGGGGTCCTGTTCTTAAAAATACATAAACGGTGCCAGTTTTTAAATTTGGGTAATCAGTAGTGACTACAAACCAAAATTCACTGGAATCTGATTATTGGCAATCCTAGAACACAGAGTAGGTTTCCCTGATTTTCTATATTTTGTATGGGAGTAGAATGCTTCTTTTTTCTCTCACAGAATGGGAAGTGGGGTAGTTTTAAACTTGACCTTGCAGCTACCTACTGAAAACACAGATAATTATGCCACAAACAGCTCCTGACTGGAGGCTGCAAAACTATTAATATGTCTAAAAAGAAAAGCCCAGATTGCCTGGAAGTGACTGTTGGTAGAATTGTGGGCACGAAGGGCAATTCTGTTGAGGACCCAAAAGAAATGTCTGATGGAAGAGAGAGCTTATAGGTGATGAACTTGAATAATTGGCTGAGAAAAATTTTAAACAAGCTATTAAAGGGTATCCCAAATGGTTTCTCCTTTTGTCTTATAGCAAAATGTGAGAAGATGAATTTACAATGTATTGTGCTAAATGAAGGCAAAAATTGAGAGTTGGAAAATTCTGTTGTACAAGCGAGAGATATATGTCCTAGACTGTTCATCAAGGACTTGGTTACCTACCTTTTATTAAGAATATAAGATTTTATATTATCGTTATAGATGTTACGGATGGCTTTAACCAACTATGATGATAGCAAATCCATTACCTTACACTAACGGGAACAGAGACAGGGGAATAGAACAGAAAATTGTTCGTCACTTAGAATTTTACAGGAAGAAAACCAGCCAAAAGAACTCTGTGTTTTCAAGGAGAACAAAAAGACTATTCCTGAATCGGCTCAAAGATCAACAGAAATGTTGGAAGAAGCAAAGGAATCAGGAATTCCATGTTTCAAAGGTAGTTTCAAGATCAAGGAGTTCAGAGTGATATCTCTACTGATCCAGTCCTAGGTGGTAGAGATGCTATTCAGATGAAGCAGGAGGGTGGAACTGACACCCTTTTCACTGTTCAAGTGGTGTTTTGCCACTGTGTGTAAACCTTAGGCACTGATCGATTCTTCACTTTTCATACAAAATAATGCCAGTTCTAATGCAATCATCAAACCAAGTATGCCGTATTACTGTTCCTATAGTGCTTTGAATTAGGTTGACTTTCCTAGTGTTTCTCTTGGTATCTAAGGACAGTAAGTTGTACCCGATCAGCACAGAAGTGTTAGACATTCGGTTTCTTCTCCTTCTTTAAGGATGAGCAAAGGTCAGGATAAAAGTTCATTTAGAATAGTAGGAATCAATATGCAAACATGTAATTTAAAACAGTAGCAATCAATATGCAAACATCTAAGATTCATTTCTTTCACAATACTACCTAACATTCAAACAGCCCATGGATGCAAACTGCTCAGCTAACGGTTGAGATCAATGGCCTAGTTTTCAAGTGATATTTAAACAAACAAGTGCTTGAGTCCACTCTGTGTGAAGTTAATGAGTTCTTTGTATTACCAGGCTTATTACAACCACTGCAGGAGAACTATACTTCACAAAACAACATCATTAGTAATGATTTAGCATAATTTGATACTCTCTCCACCTGAATGTATCGATGGCAGAAGGACGGCATTCGGATGAGTTTAGAAGATTTGAATTTCTTAGATCAATAGCAAAGCAATATTGACATAAGAAGATATCAATGGTTTTAATTGGTATTCTGCAGGGAAGAAATGATTGATTAAAAGTCAAAAACGTTTTCTCTTATTTATGTGGATAAATATATTGTTCAGTATCAAGAGTTTATGATCAATAATTGAATAATAATAAAGGAAATAAATGCAAGCTATACTGGGAGCATTGGTAAAAAATGAAATTCTAGGAATGGAAAGAATATCATTTGTGATATTTAAACAAACAGGTGCAGAGTTGGAAGAAACGTTTACACTTTAAGACCAAGGTGTTGGGAAAAGAGCTAGCTGGCTAGCTGACTATTGGAAATCTGTATTCCTTTCCATTCCAAAGAAACGAGATCCAACAGAACTCAGAAATTACTCTAAAATATCACTAATATTGATGCAAGGAAAATTTTGCAGAAGGTAATTTTAAAATTATTGCAGCAACATAGTCCCAGGGAACTTCAGATTTCAGCTGGATTCAGTAGAAGACTTGCAATGAAGGATTGCTAACATTACCTTGATCTTGGTTAAAAGCAGAGAATCCCAGAAATATGTTTTCTTGTATTCTATTGAATATATAAGAGCATTGACTTCATGGATCATAACAAATTATAGATAACATTATGAAGAATAGAATTCTAGAACACTTCATTGGGCTTGTGTAGAACCTGTAAATGAACCCTAGACCACTCTCTTCAACAGAACAAAGGGATATTGAATGGTTGAAAATAAAGAAAAATAATGTTGTCAGGGTTGTATTTTTTTTCATCATATTAATTCAATCTGTACTGAGCAATTAATCTGAGAATCGGAACTATATGAAGAAGAAGAAAAGAATTGGAGGACAACCAATTAACAACCTGGAATATTCAGATGAAACAACCTGGTTTGGTGGAAGGAAAAAGAACCTGACACACTTCGTGAATGTAGCTTTCAGTATGAGTTATAGTTCAATGTAAAGAAAACAAAAGGGCTGAGCACCGGAATAAGCAGTTGAGTGTGGTACTGCGGCCTGCGGGCTTGGCAGTTCAAATCCAGAGGCGCCTCTCAGGGGCAGCACTGTGTAGCGCCCATGACCACCAGAGGGCAGTGAGCACCACCACCACCCCCCACCCCCCCCACCCCCACCGCCCTGCCAAAATAAAACAAAAGT